>ML211487.1:0-24471 GCA_004369055.1 Polyporus arcularius HHB13444
GAGTAATGTCGGATCAGTCTGGGGTGATAAAGTTCACAGATCTGCGTCTCAACTCGTCAACATTGGCAACTCACTCTCACGGATGCGCTCTGGAGTGCTCTTAGGCCTCTCTTACAGAGAGGCTGGACGGTGGACGTCGCCTCGTGAGGGTGCGCGTGGTCGGTATTTCAGCAGCTGTCCAAAGTGACGTCGATCACTCAGGTTTCGGGTTATATGGGCCAGAAATGTGGCCAGAAATTGGGAGTTTTCACGAGTATACTTCATACTCCGCCAGGCTGGGGTGCGTGGGAAAGGGCCCGGGCATGTAAGCAGCTCTCGTGAAACGTGCGGCCCACACGTTTCTCGTTCGTCTGGGATTGCTTGTGACTAGGATAACGTATGTACAAGATGAGGACATGGTGAGCTATGTACATAGGTTGCTCCCGTCTTCCTCGTGGCCAGGTCTGCCCGGAGGGGCCCTAACATTATGTACTAAGTAGTAAGATGTATTTATAACGGTCACTCGTAGGTTTACTGAACTCAAACTGAACTTGCTGTGAACCCACACGAAAGCCGATGCTGGATCATCTTATCTTATCTTACGCAATCCGTGGCGCGGCCGCCACTGTGGCCAGAACTTGTCGCGAGTCTCTGGCAACCGCAACGGTCGTAGCGCTTTCATCCACTTCTCGGGACTGCCTATTTTCAAGGCAGCATGCAAATAGGAAGAGTTAGTAACACCGAGCCCATGTGAGACAAGTACTGGAAAATACGATCCCGTTGGTAAGCACGATCCCAGCTGCATGCTAATTCACAGTGTGCGCCATCCGAAGTCCGAACGGCTCAGATTCCAGAAACCAACGTCATCCTCGCGTGCGGCGCCGAACATGCACCAGGGTCCAGCAGGGTATATATAACGCGCACTTCTCACTGCTCTCATCTCCTTCTCCAACCCCTCTCCCACTCTAATCACATCCCGCACAATCACCAATGTCGACCCAGAAGGCCCTCTACATCCCCGAGAAAGGGGCTCCATTGAAGATTGACGAGGCGCCGCTGTACGAGCCGGGCCCGAAGGAGGTGCTCGTGAAGATCCACGCGACCGCGCTGAACCCCGTGGACTGGAAGATCCACTCGTACGGCTTCTTCGTGAAGGAGTACCCGTTTATCCTGGGCACGGACGCGGCGGGCGTCGTCGAGCGCGTTGGCGCAGAGGTCACGAACGTCGCAAAGGGCGACAAGGTGTGAGTACCGCGCCGTATACACATTGAGAAGAAGCGGAGCTTACTCGCCCCGGATAGCCTCTTCCAGGGATGGTTCGAGAACAAGTACGCGACGTTCCAGCAGTACGCGCTCGTTCCCGCTGAGATCACTGCGAAGGTACGCATACTCCCATTTCGGTTGTTTGGTTGTATCTGCGCGGTCCAAACGGGCAGCTTCTGGGCCACTGTGGACTGAGCTATTGTCTAGTGCTGTTGCCAGTTGTGGCCGCCGTGCTTTGGGTCCGCGGCTACATCATCTGTCATGGCTCAACCGCCTGATTAGTCAGTGTCAGCCCGTCGACCTGCCGAAGCGGACGCGAGGGACGCGAGGCGCCTCTTGTTACTCGTTGGAAGTGTGCAGGGAAGACTCACTCACTCCTCACTCAGATCCCGGAGAATATCTCGTTCGACCAGGCGGCTTCGGTCCCCCTCGGCCTTGCTACGGTCCTCGTCCCGAACTTCAACCACAACCCGCAGGGCAACACCGCCAGCTTCACCGCGCCGTGGGAGGAGGGCGGCAAGGGCAAGTACGCAGGCAAGCCCGCGTTCATCCTCGGCGGCGCGTCCTCGGTGGGCCAGTACGGTGCGTTCATTGCCAAGACTCGACCGGTACTGCGTTGTTCACATAGGAGTTTCCGCACTCAGCTATCCAGGTTGCGAAGTTCTCAGGGTACTCACCCATCATCGCGACTGCGTCGCCGCACAACGAGGGCCTCCTCAAGTCGCTCGGCGCGACCGCTGTGATCGATCGCTCGCTCCCCGCGTCGTCGATCCTCAGCGAGGTCAAGAAGATCACGGGCGGCAAGCCCATCGAGTACGTCTACGACGCGATCTCGCTCGCAGACACGCTGCCCGTCGCATACGACACGCTCGCGCCCGGGGGCACGCTGATCGTCGTGCTTGAGGACAAGATCCCGGCGGAGAAGAAGGAGGCGGACAAGAAGCGGGTCGTGCACGCCTTCGGCACCGTGCAGACGCCCGAGAACAGGGAGGTCGGCGTGCAGATCTATAGCAGGCTCACCGAGTGGCTGCGGACTGGGGTCATCGTGGTGCGTATACTGCTGCGAGCATGCATGACTGGCAGACTGCTGACCGGGCGTCCCACAGCCGAACAAGGTGGAGGTCCTTCCGAATGGTCTTGCGGGTATTCCGGATGGTCTTGAGCGGCTCAAGCAGAACAAGGTCAGCGGGACCAAGCTCATCGCGCGTCCTCAGGAGACTGCGTGAAGTCGGTGAAGCACACAGAGTCAAGGGAATATGGTTGCACAGGATGTATTTGTATCTGCTTCTCCGTAACGCATAGGGTCGAACCTCGAATTCGTACAGCGGGAAACGGCCAACTCTGCAGCGAGCGCTTCGGTCTTCGAGATGGCTTGATGTCCACAGCGCAGAGGTGAGCACTTGTTGCGACAAGAGTTGACTGCGAGCGTTCATGCTTACAGATGATGCGGGTCCCGGACTTCGTTTGGCCATGAGAACCATCAAGAACGCATGTCAGAGACTCTCTGGCATTCATGCGATTGCTTCGAGTTCAGAGTTGTCTCCCTTCGATTTTGTTCAGGGACCTCCATCGGCGCATAGGGCGTCCTCGACCGAATGGTTCCAAGTTCCAACTTACGACCCATTGCATGCATCAGGGCCAGCCTGAGATGCTTGGAAGTGCTTGGACCGCTTTCGGAAGCTAGGGCGTCTGGATTGCCTACTGGGTATCAGCGCTACCCGGTAGCTCTTGACTCGCACCATCACATACTCAGCATGAGCCTCCTTTCACTCAACGATGATGTCCTTCTCGAGATCTTTGCACCTCTATATGGCAAAGATGCATTGAATGTGTCTCTCACTTCGAAACGAGCCTACACTCTCGCTGGACCTTGCATCGCCTCCCGCATTGAATGCACGAGCCCTAAGCGATTACGACGGATCCATACCTATCTACTGGCGGCTTCATCCGATGGCGGTCTCCGAGCACGCATTTTGAAGTTCTTATGGATCGACAGAGGTGCTTTTGAGGACCCTCTCGCCGAAGGCCCATACGATCACCCCAAGTACGACTTCTCGCAGGTGCATCTCGTCCGAGAAATCCTCCTCCAAGCAAGCAACCTACGCGAGCTCTGGATAGCAGGCTTTCAAGCGTGCATCGAACGCGATGCTCGTATTTGGGACACCATACAATCGCTGACAGGTCTTGTCGACCTTCAACTGTTCGATGTAACTGATTCCTCCCTTACCATCTTCGATTCCTTCAGAAGTGACTATCTTACACGTCTCACTCTGACCTACCGCCGGTCGAGAAGCAAGGCCGAAATACCTATTTCACCCCTACCCTCACTGCCATCCATTCGGCATCTGCGTCTTCACGAGCCCACCATGTTCGCTCTGGATCTGGTGGGGCGTTGCCCCAACTTATCCGCTCTAATTGTCTCATTCATTCAGAAAACCCAGCCAAGAGATCTGCCCGGAGCTTGTGGAGGTTCGCAGTGGCCTTCGCTCCGTAGGTTAATGGTCTCCGAGCTTCAGGACGTTCGTTCGTTCTCCGAGCGCCTCCGAACTGTGGGCAGTCTGCAGATATGCGGTATGCTCGACTGTCGTTCCGGCGGAGATTTAGCCTTGCTGGAGGTTCTTCGGCAGACATCACCAGTCGGTCTCTACGTGTCCATTCAGACATCATGCCAGGAGCCCCTCTTTTGGGACGCGATCCCTTCCGCTGCTCCCCGTCTGCGTTCCCTGGAACTGCAACTGCAGAGGCCGAGTGGGTGCTCGATCCCCGAAGCTTATTCTTGGCTGGTATGTACTCAGATGCATTACCTAAGTATCACTCTCACCAATGATTCAGAGCAAGCTCCCCGCTGCCCTCAGCTCCATACCACTCGTATGCCTCCGCGTGCTGGTTCCCGAACCGCTTCAAGGCCAGCCGAATATCGTCTTGGAGGGTCAGAGGAATCACGGTTGGGAGAGGGAGATCAAGCGCATAAAAGCGCTCATCGCATTGCCGTGCCTGCTGGTCCGCGCCATCCCTTCGCTGCGATACCTATCGGTGGGGGATTTGGCGCCAAATACGCACGTCACGGGCGTCCCCATTGCGGACGCTGCCTTAGATGCACTACGTCTGAAAGCGGAAGATTTCGTTGTCACGAAGTGGGATGAGATGAGGTGGCTTGACATAATCAGGATGCGATGCTGGTGGCGGATTGAGGACGGTCCTTCTGGAAGCCCAAGGGAGCTCGTGGAGATCTCCGAGGAGGAGGGCGAGGAGGCGCAGCGGCAGATCGAGTCCGTGAACTAAAGATACTACGCACGTTGGAAGTAAGTGAATGACTTCTGGTCCACTCTACTTCGACACCTCGTATAAGCCTCCGCATTGCTCACTCTATAATTTATAGGCCAAAATACCAACGCATACGCTGAACCGACAAGGCACGCAGTAGTAGTCATACATTCTGAAGTCAGCCAAGCGATATACAATTTTCTCTGAACCTCATTCAGTTGCCCGACGCCTTGCGATCCCCCACAGGGCCCACTTCCACAGTCAAACACGCAGTCATGTACAGATGACTGAGAACGCCTTGGTTTCCGTAATGGATGAACGCGGATGCGAGTTTGTTCATTTCGCCCACCTCCGTCACCCAATACACCGGGCGCACCGTCTTATCCATGTCCTCCGGGGCGTCCGACGGCTTGAAGTCGGCCGACACCTCCTCCATGATGACGCCGTTATGATCTTCCAGCATCACGCTCTCCGCGGACTCGTGAACTTCAGTGTCGCAGAGCTGGATCGCTCGGTCGAGCAAGACCGGCTTCTCGTCTTCGTCCATCGCGTCGCTGATGAACTTCAGCTCGGGCTGCAGTCCCAGCGCCTTGCATGCCTCGAAGAGCGCGAGGTCGCTGCCCTTCAGCAGAGCAGGGAGCCCGTCGAGCGGGTCCTTCCCGTCGATGTAGGGGTCCCATGTACGAGGGAACGGGTATGCGTGCCGCAGGCCGAACCCGAGCGTACCGCCTGCCGGGAGGAGAGACGTCTCTTCCATAACTTCGGACAGAACGCGACCGACGTCGGCGGTGTTCGCGCTCAGAGGCTGCAGAATGTTGATGCCATCTGGCTTCGCAGCGGTGACTTTGCGGTCCGACTCCGAGTCGGCCCAGTACAGATTGTACGTGATGGTGATGCGATGGCCTGAGGTGACGGGGGTAACTTCGTGCTCGACGTCGCTGAAAAACGCGGCGTACGCGATGCGGTTGGGC
The DNA here is from genome assembly GCA_004369055.1 of Polyporus arcularius HHB13444. NCBI lineage: Eukaryota > Fungi > Basidiomycota > Agaricomycetes > Polyporales > Polyporaceae > Polyporus > Polyporus arcularius. Next base: position 5,478 of record ML211487.1, read on the forward strand.
GTGCCCGCGAGGAGCGTGGCAGAATCGAAGGTCCACTCGTGCTCGTGGTGGCGGAGGACGAGCGTGCCGCCGGAGTGCGGAGTTGGGAACACGACGACGAGCGAGCCGAACATGTTGCCGCTTGTGGGCGTGTCCGTGTGAGACTTGAAGAATGCGCCTTCGCCTGTTGGGCGCATGCGTGTGCGGCGTGGACGTACAGATCAGATGAGTCATGAATGCACATGTAGAAGGCACGACGAGGATACTGACCATACACGTTCAGTTTGTAAAGCTCAGCGGTGACGTTTCGACGCGACTTATCGCCGGACAGGAGGCTCGAACAGACCACGTCGAGGAGACCAGACTGCACGACGTCCATGCGGATGAGGAACTCGCTGGTGTCCATCTTGCCTGCCTTCCGGTACGTCTCGTCTAGAACCGTTTCTGTGTTCCGACCAAATCGCGCGGGTTCACATGCAGACTGAAGCGAATCCAGAGCAGCATGGCTATTTGCGGCGTTTCCGAGATTGAGGAATCTAGTCATAAGTCATAAGGAACTCGGTGAGTACGACGGTGGATTGGACAGGGTCCGACGTGCACTCACTTCGCGGTTTCTTTACCATAGTAGAGCTCAAAGGAGTCGGCGGGTAACACAAAGGTGCCGCCGCAGTACGGCAGACTCTGAGCGAGTGTCTGCCTCAAGCGGTCGAGAGCAGGGATGGCGGGCATGGCGTTCGTGGTTGTGGTAGCTGTTCAACTTCCTCGACGGGGCTGGCCGCCTCTTATCTAGCGGAATCATCCGTCACATCCCTTCACGCTTTTCAGTTAAAGGCTCATCATGCAGACAGGCTGTTACCTAAAGGTTTGTGTGCGCACCTGTTCACATGGTGGGTGAGTTCGCCTCGCCAAACAATGGAATAGGCCCATGAAATGCGTAAGAACTGTCTGACTTACGTGTATTCCCAGTATGTTCGAATCGGGGAGACACATGGTGACTCGACGGTGATATGCGCGCTGAATTGACTTGTCCGGTCAGGTGCGGGCCGTGGCAACAGCATATTGACACATTTCGACGGTTCTATATCTTTGCTCTCGTGTCGTACATGCAGGTACAGGATCAAAGACTGAGCGATGCGAAAGCTTCTAGTATAATGAGTGAGTGAACGCAGAGTGAAGCAGCTGTTGTGATGACGCACTTCCCATAGTAGCAGTAGTGTCCTCGGTCACGGACTCAATCCGCCGCTGCGCTTCCTCGCCCTCCTCAACTGAGATCTCCACGAGCTCCCTTTCATGAGTACCGTCCACAACCCGCCACCAGCACTGCCTCCTGATCATTGCTAGGCGCCTCAGCGCATCCCATTCCCACTCGACGTCCTTCTCATCCACGCACAGCGCACGAATGGAAGGGTCTACAGCGGTGCGCCCCAAGACCTCCGAGTTTGGCGCCATATCTCCAATGGACAGGTATCGCAACGAAGGAATTGCGCGGACAAGCAGGGGCGGAAGTGGGAGAAGAGCCTTCACGCGATTGATCTCCCGATGCCGAATGCGAGGTCCCAGACCTTGATCCAACTCGGGAATAGACACATCGTATTGCCTCCCCTCGACGAACACCCGAAGACATATGAGCGGCAGGGACATAAGGGCGGTGGGGAGCGCGCTCTGTTGAGTTGTTCGTGAGACGATGAGCACTTCAGCGATCGAGGTGAGTACGCACCAGCCAAGAATAGTCTTCCGTCTCCTCAGGCATTTTCCCTTCGAGGTTGATTTCCAGAGACCGTAGTCGGGGCGCAGCGAGAAGGAGCCTGCTGCCCCAAAACATCTTCTCCTGACAGGAAGTCGTGATGCGCATGTAAAGACCAATGGGAGATGTGGTCCGCAGGAGGTCAAGGAGATGTTGCTCGGGTGAGGCCTCTATGGGCACATCGCTATCTGAGAGCCTGACTGGACCGGGTATCTGAAACTGGTCCGCTGTGCGGAGGCGCTTGGAGAACGAAAGGGCTCCATCAAGGTCCCAGACCATCAATCTATGGAGAGGAGGCCATTTCGGACCTTCACCATCCAGCTCTCCGATTGTCGGATCGGGAAAGGCTTCGAGAGTGGAAAGGTTAGGGCAGTACTCCACCAGGTACAGGGCGGGGAGGGAGGTGTCTGACATACGTAGACACTGAATCGATGGGAATGAGGGTGCAGGAGACGTCCGACTTGTAGCATGAGTCAGTCCTGTCGGCGGATGAAAATAAATCAACTCCACGGTGCGGAGGTGGTGGAGCGACGACAGGGCGGACACGAGAGGCGGTAGCGTCTTTGTGTGGTTGCGAAGCGGGTAGTCAGTCGAAACGTGGTAGGAGAGTGTGAGACTTGCAAGCCGGTCGCTCCTGAAGGAATCGAAGACGGAAAGCGATGAATCGGCTATAGTGTACAGTCGAAGTTTGACAAGGCTGGTGAGCGAGCGTATGGCGTCCCCTATGCGAGGATCGCGTTCAAGGCATGGTTGAAAACGTTCGAAGAAGAGGTCGCGTAGGTTGCGGGCTTCGAGGAGGATGTCTCCGAGGAGATGTGCCTGCGAGAAGTCGGTTCCGAAGAGATGATCCGCGTCCGCATCCTCGGGGATATCCTCCGCAAACGTTCCAGTGTCGATAAACAAAGACTCCAGAAACCTCCCTCGAGGAACTCCGTTAGGTAAATCTGCAAGGAGATAGGTATGTAGTCGTGGTAATTCCTCGGGCTCCCTGCATTTCATTTGTGAGGCAATGCGAGGTGCAGCGAGTGCGTACGCTCGTTTTGAGGTGAGAGACACATTCAATGCATCAGGACCGTGCAAAGCTGCGAATATTGCGCGAAGAACATCGTCGTTAAGTGATAGGAGGTTCATAGGTAGATGATGGTACGGGTTGAAACCTTTGACGACGTGGACATCCGGATGAAGACGGTCGAGACGCCCAATCACGCGCACGTTTCGGACTCAAACATTGTAATGGATGTGACTCTTGTGTCCGAAGACGCATTTTAAGATGTGAGTGAGCCATCTTCTAATTGGAATTGTGGTCTATTCACGAATCACAGCGGACCCGGTCTCGAACGCCACACGCTTATTGGAATGCCAACACACGACTCCGAACTCCCTGAAATTCCACCATTTAGACCCTCCGAAGAGCCTCCTACGGCGAACACGTCTGCTCAGTAAGCCCAGAACTTCTATGAGACCGCCGACACCATTGAAATCGGATTGGATACTTACTGGTGCGGCGAGGCGTACGCTCAGGCTGAACATGACACATACACATTCCCTAATTCTACAAGTCTTCAAATCCAGATACGTTGGCAGATATCCTTCGCCTCCGACAATATTTCGATTCCAAGCTTCAACTATCGACGGTCGTACACGATACACTGTCTCAGAAGACGCCTCAATACACTCGGGCTCATCATCGTCTCAACAGCCTGTATACACTTAGAGAGTGATAGGGACGCAGCCAATCTCGACGAGTCCACCCTAGGTGAGTACGTCACCATCAGCAAGTGTTTGCGTCGCGCTCAGACTGCACAAACCGACTCACGTGGGAGTTGTCCGTGCAGGTGACAGTAGTGCCGTCAGAGCAGCCGCCAGAGCCGACCCCGATGACGGTGATTGGGGAGCAGTCCACGCCCACGAGCACATCGAGGCCGCTCAGTACTATGCCGAGGAGCCCCAGTTCCTTCGCGATGGAGGGGTCGCTGGCCTGTAAACACATGAACATGGTCAGCCATCAATTCCGCCTAGTAGATACACATATCTCTCACCGAGCCGACGGTGCTGCAGCACGAGGCGCCGCTGGAAGGCGCGCCGCCGCGGCCCTGGATCGCAGTGGCGACCGCAAGAAGGGGCAGAGCCGCGAGAATGAGAGCGCGAGAGAAGACCATTGTGATTTGGGAGATGAGTGTGAAGGCGAATGCGAGTGCAGTTCCTTTGCAGGGGACGAGCTGAGTGTTCGACCTGAGGCCTGTCCTGGCACTATCCTGGTCTTTTATAGATGTTGACCGTCTTCTTCGCAGGCGTCCATGGAAGTTCGTACCTCGGCACCTGTTGACGACAAATGGCTGTCGCGTCGTATCGCCCAATGAGGGGCAGCCGGGCGATACAGCGTCCAGAAACGAAGACTGGGGTGAGAAGGACATGGAGGTCAGAAGTCGATGCATCTGTTGCAGTCTATTGCGGTCCCGGCTGCGCGCCGTCTTCGGGTGCACTGCGTTACGGTACCTCGCGCGCTCACGCACCCTCCTTTCCCCGTCGGTCTCGTCGTGCTCATGTTTGCATCATGCAAGGACAATGACCGCAACAGGATACGAGATCCCTCGACGTCACAGGGGAACGAATAATTGGCTCGGACATCTCTACCGGGCTTCTGCGCGTGTGGTTCGTGGTCGTCAGCGTCCTCGTTGTGTTCTGATATATCTGTGATTGCAGCGATTTCCGGGTCGTATGTAGGATAACTACGGTGTCCGCGGAATTGATGAGGTTGCCTGTCCCGCGGCATGTCAACAAATTCGACCGTATGAGTCTGGAATGGAAGAATATCAGTGTCAACATGGTTCTAGCGGTTCCAGGAGGCAAGACTGCAGCAATTGGACAGCGAAGATTCCGCCTCAATGGGACGGACGGGGTTCGGAGCATCGCACAGTGAAGTTGGAGGAGGGAGTGCGGAAAGGACTCGGTGCTTCCTGCTTCGGATTCTAATGCGCCTGACCGGGTGCGATGCGTCTAAAGTTCGTGCGTCCGCCGTTCATCTGTCCTTTCCTGTGCATCGCAAGCCTGAGCTCGCTCGTAGCCTGCTCCAGTAATACGGGGATCATGAGCGCAAAAGCCTACGAAGTCCCCACACGTCACAGGGGTAGGACATCCTGACGGACCTGTTGCGGTCGAAGAAGAGGTCAACGTCCACGTACAGCGAGCAGGAACGTTCGGTATGTTCTGTCGACGTCGCATGGTTCTGTCGGGTGTGGAGTGAATGATAATGGTGACTTCACTATATGTAGATGCGCCTGGGAACCAGCGGGCGTTGAGCGGGGAGCAGCCACGGTTACGCTCTATGGACTAATTACCCATGACGAGTCTTTTGGGGTGCCGGAGACATGAGGCCGAGCTCGCTGATTGCGCGGAGGGATGTCCGCCTACATACGTCGATGCGCGGAGCGCTATCCATGGTCGTAACTTTCCCAGCCGCACCTCATCGCGGGGGAGCCCATGTAGGCAGAAAACTGAGCAAGTCGCGGCGACGGACCCTACTGATTCCGAGACAAGGCGGGCTGCAGCTGAAGAGCGGCGAAAGCCTGAACGCTCGCCGGTCCTTGCGAGTCTTCTGTGATTGCGTTCGGCCTCGGTCGCATTCCAGACCATTGAAGTGGGAGTGGCCGACGCGGGCCCGGTGGCGGAAGTGACATGGTTAACAGCCTGATTGCGAGCCGTAGGCGAACCATGGATGAGCAAGAACCTCGTCCGCCGTAGGGCGCGCATCAGGATCCGCCTTGAGCATCCAACGCAGCAACGAGATCAGAAGATCGACCTCAGCGACCTCGATGTTGGGGTTCTTCTGTATGAAGCGATCGCGCCGCCGTGACCATTCGGCGTCCGCATTCTCTGGTGTTACTTGATCTGTGTAAAGGGTTTACAGTAAGACATTGCGTTGCTGAAACGCGGATTGAAGACGATGCATACCGCTCTGGTCGCGCAGAGACGCGTCCGTATCCCAGTATTCGCGCCAGGCAGGAGGGATGGTACCATCCAACTTGGCCTGGTCAGCTAGACACCTGAGAGTTGTGCCATTCAGGATGGACTCGCCGGTGAAGAGCCCAAAAATCTTCGGTCGCGCTGTGAGCTTCACACAAAGACCCGCCAGAAGCATACATGAGACTAACCAAAACGCCGAGAGCCCATACATCACCCGCCGTCGTGGGAAGCACGTCCAGTCCGCTACACCCGTAGTACGCAAATGCAGCTTCAGGTGGTGGACACCTCCAGCGGACATCATCTGTGCTATATTCCTCTCCAACACGCCGAGCTACAGTCAAGCAGTAAGCACGTCATAGATGGCAGCAATTCGGGGAGAAAGAGTACTTACCGTTCCCGAAATCGTACAAGTTCGCAGCCTGGCGCGCCTTCGAGCCACCGTGTCTTTCATAAGCGACCGACAAGCAACATGGACTCAGGAGGTAAGCAGGCAATGAGGAGCTGTCCTCGGCAGGATCGCACGGAATGACCATGGTCACGTCGTAAAGGAACAGCATCCGCATCGTGACCCCAATGTCTCTCTCGTAAAATGGGGAGGGCATGGCACAGCCGACATTACTTATGTGTATATCTGAATGAGTGACGAAATATCAGGACACAGTTGTCAGGCGAACCTCTCTGAACATACCGCCGTGTACGAAGCCGCGACGGTGGACGTGCGCCAGTCCTCGTGCGAGGTCCCGCACGACCTCCCTCTTCCAGCTGTCGGGTATATTGCAAGACAACAGAGGTGTCACCACTTCCGTAACGTGTACCTTGTGAGTGCCATTTGGACCGGAGATGGTGAAGTCGTCGAGCAGAGAGATAATATTATGAGAACCAGGTGTGTCCGGGGACGCCATACAGGTCTTGAGAACACGAGCCTCACGTTCCGCAGCGGAGCAGTACTGTGCGCTATAGATCTTGAGCGACACCGCGCGACTGCGGGGATAAGGAAGTTCTTTTTGAGTCGATTCAAACAGCAGAAAAGAGCACTCACTTGAGATTGTCGAGCTCCTGAGCAAGCCAGACGGTCGCCTCTCCGCCCGCACCGAGCTTGTGCAGTATGCGATAGCCACGGGGCGCATCCTTGTGGCGAGAGGCAGAGCTCACAGAATCAGGTCGGACGATGTCTTTGATGATGACCGGGTGGAGATGTCCTGGACGATAGAGATCGAGAGGCTCTTGAAAGACTTCGTTTTCGTCCAAATAGCAATAGGGGACGGACGCCACGTCCTCGCCGTCCTCGCTGCTTATAGCCCTGGAAACGTCTGTCTTGGACGCAGACATAGGGGTGATGGAAGTAGGACAGGTGTCTATATATGTAGTCGGAGTGTTGCCTCAGGTCAGAAGCTGCTTAGGAGGAGGAGGAGCACGAGGCGGAGATGCATCGAGCCGGATGGAAGAAAATTGAAAACGGGGCATACGGCGCGTGACGTCACCGCACAGGGGTCCTCTCCTCGGGAGGGAAACTGTCGATCAACTATGCAACGGTTCATTGTGTCGCCGCTGGACTTCTCGATGCAACCAAGCTCGACTCACAAAAGGTCAATTCCCTCCGCGAGCCCGCGAGCGTACTACGCACTAGTTGATCGGAGGTTCCGCAAGAGGACTGCATCTCTCGCTGGCCAGAATCAGCATAGACTTCGAGCTCATACGATCTGCTTGTAATACTCACTAGCTAGTTTCATTTTGCGCACCACATCGCGCATGGACAATTTGTTCATAAGCAGTGCGAGGACGGAGGCTTCCCGACATGAATGGTGACCGGTATGCAAGTGACAAGGCTGACGCGGACGAACAAGAGGCAGGCAGGCGTAATGCATTTCCAAGACATACATGACAACTCACTTCATAGATGCTACATCGTACACCTTCATCAACTTGGGCACATCATCGTTTACGCATCTAGCTTCAACACTGCACGAAGTCCGTCAGTCTACGCATCCAAGCTTCGGAAGATACACGAGAAGTACTCACCAAACGCACCCGAGCTCGGCTTCGTCGCAAAGATCGCATCGCGCAGCTTCTCATCGCTGAGCTCGCGGTACGGCGCGTACCCCTCCTTGATCTTCGCAATGAACTCCTCCACCCTGTCCTCCGCGACGAGCGACACCGTGCACCCGCCCCAGCCAGCGCCCGTGATGCGCGAGCCGTACGCCCCCGCGGCCTTCGCGAGCCGCGTCAGCTCGTCAACCTCCGGGCACGAGCTCTCGCACAGTGTCGAGCAGCTCTCGTGCGACGCATCCAGCAGTGCGCCGAGCTGCTTCAGCGTCTCCTCCGGCAGGTCGCCCTCCGTCGCCTGGGCGCGCACGCACACCTCGCGGAACTCGAGCACCCGCAGGGCTTCCGTGAAGACGTGCCGGGTGCGCTTGTACAGCTGGAAGTACTCAGCCTCGACTGGAAGTGCACATGTCTATCAGTGAGGGACCCGTGCACGAGCAGTGGGTGGACGCACCTTCGACCCATGAGAGGTAGACCTGGTTGAATTGCTCCTCGCTGAGCCCGCTGAGCTCGATCATCTCTTTCATCGTCACGCCCTCCTCACCGGGTTCGCGTCCCTCGCGCGTAGGACGCAGCTTCTCGATCTCGGGCAGGAAGCGTTCGATAGCGGACTTGACGTCCTCCTTCTCGAGATCGGCTTCCGGCGTGCCGAGCCACCTTGTGAGGATGACGCGGAGTGTGGGACGCTCCGTAGGCGTGAGCGGGAGGTTGAGTAGACGGCCGAGCACACGAGCGGCGACGAGAGTCTCGACCACCCGCAGATTGTAGTGGAACTTCGCGGCTGTATGCATGTTTAGCTCCGAAGTCGGAGGGGATGGCAGGTCACTCACTGACGGCCTTGTCGCTGACAACCAGCGAGTTGGCGCAGACGAAGATGGCGCGAGGAATCGTCCGGGGAGTCGGCAGAGGGATCGGTTCTGCAGAGAGTTTGGGGTAGAAGTTCACAAAGATGGCTGAATGCGGAGTGCAGATGACGGAGGCAGCCTGGTCGAGACTGAACACGGGCCATGAGCGCATTGCATGCAAAACGAAACTGCAGTACTCACCCGCCGCTGTTAACACCGACGCGCTTCTCGTTCTCCATGGCCATCTCAACGAGCTGGCCCTTCGAAACGCCCTCGAGCTTGTTGTTGACGGTGAGGAACGCAAGCGTCGACGCGACGACCATCGCAGCACTGCGAACTGATCAGCACTAGACATAACAGTGCGTCGAACAACGGTACCTAGAGGACAGGCCTGAACCTGATGGCACGGATCCGGTGAACAGCAGGTCAACGGGAACTGGATGCTCTTGCGTCCCAGAAGCAGCCGAGAAGAAGCGGTTCAAGACACCCTGCGAAACCTTTGCTAAGTAACCGACCGCAGAGTAACAATACACGGAGAACTTGGAAACTGCACTATATTGCAGGGGGGGATGGCTCCCCGTGTGAACGCAAAGGGAGAAACACACATCCCTCAGATATATGTTCCTCGGAGATCTACCACCCCACCTGTGCTGTCGCGGGAAACGCAACAGGTTAAGGACGGGACCCTGCGTCCCAGGCGAGGTCGGGGCCTGCAGCAGACATCATTTGTGTCCCAGATGCAAGCAGGCTCGGAGGGAGAGCGTGTAGCGCGGAAAGTGAGCCTTGCAGCGACTCGGCAGACTGCTGTTGCTCACACAGACATAGCGGCTCGAGGCGGAACATGACCACACGGGATGCGGGGAAATGTTGCGAACACGGAGTATTACCGATGGGTGTCAGTCGCCTCTCTTCGAGGACAGAGGGATCGCAGACGGGCACCATCTCCGTGACGGCAACCAGGCCGAAAGCCTCGAAACAGAGGAAAGTAGACGTACGTAGTATCCGGCTTTGACATAGCTCTCCCACCTCAACTCGCGCTTGTCGATATCCAACTGCCACGCTGCCTCGGCATGCACAGTGCTGGCCGCGCCCGCTTCCTCGGCGGCCGTGATTCCTCCGGTCTTGAACATAGGCACGAAGGTCTGCGGCTGGTACTTCGGGTTGAGGTTGTGGGCCTGAACGCCGCCGGTTCCCGTCGACGCAGTCGCTGATGAAGGACCGCAGGCGATGAGGATGTCGCGCTCGACCGCTGCGGGGAAGCAGCCAAAGAGCACATAGTCGATATGCTCGCCGATCAAGCTGCACTCTCCGTGTCACGATACGGTTGCGCAACTCAGGGCGAGGACTTACTTGACTCTACCCGGTGCACGGGCGATGTACGAAGGCTTGTGTCCAAATCGTTTCTCGAACTCCTCTACCAGGTTGTTGTATCGAACGCTGCACCTTGTGTGAGCTTCTGAGCGATTGCGCATGCGCGGGAACGTACGCTTGTTCGGCGGCGGTCTGGAGGTCAGGCATAGCCTGGTCCAGGGACGTATAAACAGGGATAGGGAGTTGCGCGGCCATGATGGTGGTCGGGAGAGAGATTGCGAGCTAAGAGGACCATCGATTTGTTCTGATTCATAAGTTGTTCGAGACAAGAGAGCAGATGGTGAGCCGGGAAAAGATCCCGGACGAGGTCATGGCGTCACTGCGCCCCGGTCCGTACCAGGCACACCTCGCCAATCCATCCAAAAAGCATGACAAGAGCGGGATTTGAACCCGCGCCTGGATACCCAGATGAGAAACCCGCTGAAGCAGGCAAGCTTTCGCTTGAGTCACACGCCTTGGACCGCTCGGCCATCTTGCCACGCAGAGACTCGCGCGCTGTGTCTACCTATCCAACACCACTCCACATTGACATACAGTGCCAGTAAGTACTACTTGAAGTTGTTTCAACTTTCTCGCTCTGCCTCTTGTTCCAGTCCTACCTCCACCCGGAACACACTAGCCCAGCGACTCCAATTGCAAGTGATGAACGAATGACGACTTATCCAACACCTCGAATGCACATGCAAGTAGACTTACCCGGAAAGCATGCGCAACTGAATATTCGTTTGCTTGAGGACTGCAACCTAACTGCGTCGTTCATGTCCGGTCAGCATCACCTCGACCTCCCGAACGCGCAGGCACACCCGGCGCCGGTGTTAGCGAGACTTCGAAACAGGACCGCAGGGTATGCATGCAATTATACTGGGTGTATATACATCGTGGCGGAGAGTGTGTAAGTATACGGTACAATATGAGAAAGATGATTATAATCTACAGTGTGCTCATAGCTCATGCAATCTTCATGGTAGATGACGACCTGGACGGCCGCGAAGCAGCGTCTTTCCAGCCCTCGTAAGCCTCTTCGGCATCCTTCAGCAGTCGCTCCAGCAACGCCCTCTCCTCTTCCCCAAGACCCTGCACCCTCCAGTCGGCCTCGAAGAAACGTAAGGCCACCTTTGTCGAGAGCTTGTGTGCGACGAGCGTCTTCCACCTCTCCCAGACCTGAGTGTCGTTCGGAATCAGCTCGTCCAGGAGCTTGCGCGGGTTGTGGACGGGGTCATTCGGCTGCAACGACAGACAGGAGAACACCACCATCGCGGTGCGCGACCCAAGGACAAACTTGTTCATATCGCAGTTCTGCAGCCGTAAAACGTCGAGGAGGATGTCCGTCTGATAGTCCTCCTTGTCCAGCGACGACAGGCACGTGTTGTAGGCCCACGACACCGCGAGCGATGCCACGAACATGAGCTGTCCAAACAGCTGGCCTTGTGGGATGAGGAGCAGCTGGACGAGGAACTGCGCCGTGAGGAGGACAGAGCAGTGCCCGATGGCGCTGTACCGCGGCTGTCCCCCGTACTCCAGCGTGAACCGCCCGCGCGTGAGCGAGTTGACCGCCGCCTCCTCGCCGCGCAGGACTATCACCCCGCCGTCGTGTACCAGGATGCCGTCTCCGCGCGGTGCGCCCTTCGCCGGCTTCGGGTGGCTGAAGGTGAGCGTGCCCGAGCCGATGACTAGGCATGCGATCCCGCTCGCGAGGATCCCGAGCGCGATGCTCGAGAAGCACCACCAGTCCTCAACGAGCGCGCACATCACGCACGTCCCAAAGCTCGCAGCGATGGGTATGGCCGCCAGCAGTCCATACGGGCTCCGCAGCCGCGGCGGCTGCACCGTCTCCGGGGGCGCATGGGGCAGGTCGATGACAGTGACGTCCGCGGGGGTAGTGCGGCGTCCCTGAACCTCCCGCGCCTCGTCCAGATCGCGTGCACGTCGCGACATGAGGTATGCGAGGTGCCCCGTGCGGGGGATGTTCGAGCCCGAGCGCGCGGCGAGGAAGGTGGGTCCTGACTGGCCGTCGAGCCCGAAGAGCTCTGCGGGGTCGCGCTTACCCCCGGGGAAGAGACCATCCCAGAGGCGCGAGTTGGCGAGCTGCCCATACTGCTTCGCGATCTCGTACGCCCCGGGGGTGTTGTACCAGCCGCCCCAGCGTCGGAAGGCAAAGAGGTGCACGGTCGCCATGCCTTGAACCGCGCCATCGCCGCCGAAGAAACCGGCGACCCCGGAGGAGTCTAGGGTGAAGGAAGAGGTCGAGAGCGGAGCCTGCAAGACTGCGTGGTCGGACGAGCGAGTAGCGACGTCGACGATGTGAGAGACTACAGGCATGGTCTGCCTTTTGCTCTGAAGAGCATACGAGGACCTTATAAGAAGATGGTGGAAGAGAGTCAAGGAAGGGTTGAGAGTCGTATCAAAGGCGAGGTAGCACACTGACGGCATGCTTCATATATGAAATCCACATATGAAGTGCTTCGCGTGGCGGTGATACTTCCGGAAGGCATGCATGGCTTCCGCGTTGCCCTCTGTGCCCGCCCGTCCAGATCGCCTGTGTCGAACAATTGAAACAGTGATCGTCGCGAGGAGGTCGAGTGCGGATTCCAATCCGACGACGCTCGGAGGGCCTGAGCCACGCATGTCTAGGCGGACGTCCTTGTCGGCGGGGGCTGTGTGCTCCAAGGGCGCAACGTTCACGGCGGAATACAATAATTACGGTCTTCGGGCGAAGCGCTCTCATGACACGAGGCACGACGGTTTACGTAGACTTCGAGCACGAGGACGAAGTGCAGACAATCATGGAAGCTAGCATAGGACGGTGGATCCAAAGAGTGCAGTTGCTTGTAGAGCAGGGGGAGATGGTCTGGATAGCATAGCAAGTGAAGTCAGGGCGATGCAACGAGAGAGAGCTACCCTTGTAACCTACATTGACGTTCATTGACATATCGCCGCCCAGAAATATCACACGCATCCGCTTCCTTGTTCCGCATACCACACCTCGGAAGAAGGTTCAGATGATCCGCAGCTGCTGTTCCGCACCTAAGTGCGCCTCCGAAATCATCCCCAGTCCCCTCACACAGCCGACACACTTATGTGTCTCCTCGGGCAAAGGCAAGCTCTCGAGGACCATCGAGTTGGCGGTCAGCACCATGGGAGTGGAGAACAGCTTGGGACGTGCGACGAAGGGCTGGAACAGCGTCTTGCCAGACAGCCCATCTGGAAGATCGGTAGCGTTCCCACTGACGAGGAGGATGCTGCCCTCGCTAAGCAGAACGGTGCAAAACGAGGCACGCTCCTCGTCCCGCCAGATAAACTTCATCGCGCTCGCAATATCACGCAACCATCCGACCGGTTCTCCGAGCACGTCCCGCAGGAGCGTTCGCAGGTCCCCGGGTATAGGCGCGGGCTGGTATCGGTAATCGGGTTCTGCGAGGAGGTACGCGATAGCCACGCGCGCGTGGAGCTCGATATCGGACCCGGCGTGTTCAGCAGCAGTGGTGAGCACGAGGAACAAGTCGTGGAGGGCCTGAGCGTCTCCCGCTGAAGTCCAAGAGCTGTGTACCATGAGAATGGGGGAGACCGACCACGTCTGCGTATCCACGGTGACGCGAAGACCGACAGCATCCCGGTGGACGACCCAGGTATGACCTTGTAGAATTTGCGCGAGGATACCGCGGACGAGGAGTCCGGTGTCATTCACGAGGATATCGCGATCCAAGTCGACTTCGTAGTCCTTCGCCGCCCAGAGCTCCGAGATCCTGTCACCGGGCACAGGAACTCCAGCCCATCCAAAGCCGGTCTGGCCTTGAAGAGGGTTCCCAGGACCATGGTTCGCCAGAAGCATGGAATACTCTCTCCGGCCGATCGCTATAACATTCGCCATCTTGAGCACATTGAGGCGTATAACGGGGAGGCTTCCGCTATCCAGGCCGAACGCACTGGGGCGGGCGCCGAAGCGATAGGTAAAGCGCAAGATGTTGCAAACGAGGGATATCTTGTCGTACTCGTCGCTGCAACCAAGGTAGTATACGATGCTGAGTGCATACGCCATGGTCTTAGTGAAGAGCCTGAGGGTCGTCGAGATACCTCCGCGAGGGACATTGAAGAGGGGGATCGAGCGGTCGTAGTTCCGAGCGGCGTCCATCAGGTGCCACAGGGACTCCGCAGGAACAAGGATGGCATTTCCGGGATTGGAAGCGTCGTGAACGAAAAAGACCGTTCGCGCGCTCAGTACGAGCTCCTGCGAGCACCAGGCACGAGTGAACCACCTCGCGGACGTCACGCGGCGGACAAGGGCGACAGTCTCCTGGGAGATGCGGAAGCGCTTGAGCGCACGTTGCTCGTCCGCGGTGAGGGCGATGTCCTCGAGCATGATCAGAGTCGTCTGTGCGTGTGCGTATATGCGGTGGAGGATCGCAACCTGCGCCATCTTTTCCTCCTCGTCGCTCTGATTGATGCAGTGGGTGTCTATCCAGACGGCCGCACTAAAGCCGATCGCAGCTCTGTGGACCTCGATTGCCCGTGCCATGAACTGCGAGAAGTGGTCGGATTGTATGACACCACCTGGAGTGACTATCTGACTTGGGTGATTGCTGACACCGATGCGCTCGAAGTCGTGGCTGGGCCAGCAGTAACTGATGGCGACATAAGGCTGTCCAGTGTAGGATACGAGCTCGTACAGGGCACCAGCAGCCGTGGACGCCAGTACGCGGAAAGGCCGATCCTCCAGCTGGCCGTGGTCCTCCGCACCTGCGCAGGCCTGACACCAGAGAAAGTCAGACACGATCCTAATGTGGGTAGAGACTCTCACTTATGCTTACCTCGATGCATTCAGATATCGAGAAAGATCCGAGCGGGTTGACAGTATGGGCCATCTTACAGAATGCTCGCTGAGAGGGACGAGGTTACTTACACAGGACGAACAGAACAAGCAGACGAGAGAGTGACCGTCAGAGTACGCCCTCGCCGCCCAATGAGTCGCTCTCCATGGTTCTACTTCTCACGCACGAAGCCCTGCTATTAAGCGGTTAGTCTGCGACAATGACTGGCCTCTGAATGGTAGCCGCCCACCTTGACAGATCGCCGGACACACTCCAGCACGACGCATATTCAGGGTACATACATATCGCTGCCCTTGGTGACGCCAGCGAAGGCACGTCGGTGAAGGTCTCGCGAACGCGTCAAGTCCATTGGAACTGAGAACGGGGGTGGTTAAGTTGGGCACACTAGGAGTTCGCATGTGTCATACCTGTCTCCGAGTCGTGTACTCAGACGTCCTACTGACCGCAATGCTCGGCCATGGACTGTCGAAGCAGATACTGCATGGCACGATCGTACGCTAGGCGAATGAGAACGAAGACCCACTCTAGTCTCGCTGGCAGTCGCTGCTCAAGACGTGCTCGTCGTTGAAATTGCAATCCGGTATTTCATGCAACAGTAGTGGCACAGAAGCTATCAAAACGAAAAGCAGTATGTTCCCCTAGCGCAGAGAGAGTTGAAAGAGCGATGTAGTCGAGGAGGAGAGGGGAAATAGCTGACCGCTAGCGCTCTCTGCCAACGAGTTTCAGCCACTCCCGGGCCGCCGGGCCGACCACGTAAGTACGGTTCAGCTCTGTTCCAGCTGGACCAAGTCGCCAACTCCGAAGCCTCCTTGCGAGCTCCGCGAACCTAGCGTTCACCCTGCTCTGCGAGCTGCTAAGCTTGTCGAGAAGAATGTGCGTATGCTTACCTTCGTAGCGGAACACCAGTCACTCCAGGGGAACAGACTGAAGCCTGTTTGAATGAACAAGGTATTGGCACTGGCAGTAGCTCACAGTACCCTCCACAACTGGTGTATCTGATAAGTCCTAACGTCAACCTATCACTTCCGGCTCTGCGTTGAACAGTGGGCATCAACCAGGATCTAGTACTTACCACTTTCTGCGAACCCAGACTCATCGGCTCTTCTTTGTTGCCGGATTAATCTGAGGCTTACTCATGAACATCGCCGAACTGTCGCACACCAGTTTGCCTGTGACTCTGACGACGTCCCACTGACAATGATCATGATAGAAACCGCGTACGTCTTCCCTCCCGAACGCAAGCCATGGTGCGTCCTTCTCGTTCACTGGCAGAAGCTTGGTAATCTCATTCCCAACACTGAGATCTCTCAATGCACGAACTAACGACCCACATAAATAGATCGTATCCGGACCTCCGTGTCCGTTCACATACGTGGGATCTGGATACGACTACTATCCCATGGGCCTCGCGAACATATTTCAGCAACGCAAGCCCGCCATCAGGTCTCGCCGACACCACGATCCCCCTTGCTTGTTACTCCTCACCCACCAGCCCAATGTCCGGAACGCAGAAGGCCCTGTACCTCACCGCACGCGCGGGCCAGTGGGTCGTCGGTGAAGCGCCGATCCCACGCCCGGGTCCCAAGGACGTCCTCGTGAAAATCATATCAGCAGCACTGAATCCGATCGACTGGAAGCTCGTCGACTCGCCCTTCTCCTCCATCATCCAGTCGTACCCCTTCATCTCCGGTACGGACGGCGCAGGGACTGTCGAGGAGGTCGGTGCGGACGTCACAACGCTCGCGAAGGGCGACAGAATGTACGTGTCGTGAGATGCATCGTAATTATGCGGATCTATGCAGGATACGTGCGGTCGCGGACAGAAGTGCAGAAGACGTGGCAGCGTGACGAGACCTCATCTGACTGTATACACAGCGTCTTCCAGGGATACTTCGCCAACGAACTCGCAACGTTCCAGCAATACTGCCTCGTCCCGGCCGCAATCACAGCGAAGGTGTGCCCATGTGTGTTTACTTCTGGTACTGTGCCGTCTTGATCATGCGGATGCGGTCGTGCAGATCCCATACAACATCTCATTCGACCAGGCCGCCTCTATCCCGCTCGGTCTCGCCACCGTCGTCCTTGCGCTATACAACCAAGACCCGAACACCGACAAATCCCTCCGCTTCACTCCGCCATGGGCCGAAGGCGGCACGACCCAGTTCGCCGGCAAGCCAGCCTTCATCATCGGCGGCTCGTCCTCCGTCGGACAATACGGTACCATCCCTTGATCATAAGCACTGTATGAGCGAAGCTGATGAGACGGTCCCAACCCAGCCATCCAAATTGCCAAGCTCGCCAACTTCTCGCCCATAATCACCACCGCCTCCGCGCACAACGCCTCCCTCCTCACCTCGCTCGGCGCCACGCACGTCCTCGATCGCGTCCTCCCCGCATCCACCATCCTCGCGGAGCTCCCGCGGCTCACTGAGGGCAAACCGATCGAGTTCGTCTATGACGCGATCTCCCTGACCGACACTCAGTCGCTCGCGTACCAGGCGGTCGCCCCGGGCGGCGCAGTCGTGCTCGTCCTGCCGGAGGTCATCCCCGCGGAGCTCAAGAAGGAAGGGGACGGGAAGAAGGTCTCGGGCGTGTTCGGGAACGTGCACCACCCAGACAACAGGAAGTGCGGTGAGGAGCTGTACGCGCGACTGACAGAGTGGCTCGAGAAGGGCATTATCAAGGTCAGTCTATCGATTCTCGGGTGCTCGGGAGGATCAGAGAGTCGGTCATGCTGACTTCTGCGCAGCCGAACAAAGTCGAAGTGCTGCCCGGCGGCCTCGCTGGGATTCCCGACGGCCTCGCGAGGCTCGAGGCCTTCAAGATCAGCGGCACCAAGCTTATTGCACGTCCTCAGGAGACACCGTGAACAGCGGCGCCAGGACGATCTTCGTAAGAGTGTGATGTACTAGTATATAGCTTCGATCCAGCGATTGACACGGGTCTGCATGTCCAGCTCGAGGGCTGAGGCTGAGGCTGAGGCTGAGGCTGGGCGGTCGCGACGAATCGGACTCCTCCGTCCGGGAATGAGGTATCTGCGGCAGGTCATGCGACATGAGAGTTGAACATCGAACAGGTCCTAGTATCATACGATACGTCCGCATACTTCGCTGTGCAATATCCCATAAAGCCCGCTAGATAGCGCTCATGTCAATCCGTATCTTTGACTCCATGCAAGTTCTCGTTCAAGCGGAAATGGGTTTGGGGTCCCAAGTCTGGAGGTGAAGAAGCACATCCGTGCACTCCCCAAGCGTCACCTATCCCATACCCGCATCAGCATCAGCACCTCCCACGAAAAGCCGCAAGCAAAACCAAGAATCAGAAGAACAGACACTCACAGGCACGCCACGCGCAGCCCTCCCGAGCGTGATACAGTTCCCGTCCGCGTTCGAGACCGTCGCGGGAGCCTCGTTGATCGTCCAGAGCTGCGTCTCGTCCTCGGAGTCGCAGTCCGCGATGTACAGCGTCTGGCTCGACGACTGGGGCACGACGCCGTTCGCCGAGATGCACCAGTCCCCGTACACGATCTGCGTGGGCACCCCAGTGCCGAACTTCGGGAAGAGCGCAGTGATGTCGGCGGAGGAGCCGTCGCCTGGGAGGGCCGCGACGAGGCTGGCGCCTGACGCGCCGAACTCGGGGGCGAAGACGAGGGAGGTGTCTGCAGGCAGGAGGAACTCGTTAGTAAAACTCAAAGGCTCGAGTAGGAAGTGGAGATGCGTTATGTACTCTGGGTGGAGAAGAAGTGCGCAGCGGAGCCTGCTGGCACGAAGTCCGCTGCGACGAAGGGCAAGACAGCAACAACGGCGGTCAAGAGGGCGGCGAAGGACTTCATGGCGGCGGAGGTGCTGTAGGTGATAGCTGAGTGAGAGATCGATACTAGGCCGCCTTTTATACCACGAGGACCTGGTCGTGTTGCGTAGCTACTCTGGACGCTTAAACACTTAAGTACGTCAGATGCTACATCCGAGCCTCCGACTCGGGTCATGGAGAGCCTAGGCAGGGCTTCATAGGGCTGAACACACCGCATCATATGATACTGCGCGGATGAGTAGCCGTGGCCAGGCGAATGCGAATGTGACAGAGGACCTGTCAGTACTGGACTGATCGATGATGCATCATGGTGGGGAGTGTCGTAATTAGGGCAGCAGTCTAGACGACGCAGTAGCAAACTCAGTCTGTGCACGTAGTGGTGAACAGCTGAGTGTATTACCTAGACGACGCAG
>ML211488.1:0-24430 GCA_004369055.1 Polyporus arcularius HHB13444
ATACCCTCGACTTCGAGTATCCGCGCACGAGACACTTCGCGGGGATCCCATCGCGCTCCCAAGCTCTCGTACGACGCGCACGTACCATGGGGCGCCAGAAGTGTGCGCTATGCACCTGCGCCGCCGTGACCAGGGCGCTCGCGTCCCCCTATAAGTAACAGGTAAGTACTCACCTTTTGAGCCATACAAATGAGCGCAGTCAACACCAATGAGCGCAGAGCGCAGCTCGGCGCACGAAATCTCCTGGTAATACAAGACAGACATACTTATCCAAGTCCAGCTACTCCTCGAAGCCATTGCTCGGATCGGAGACCGGAGGCAGCTCCGAGTTGTCCGAACCTTCGCTCAGTCCTGGCTGCCCGTCGTTCGAATCCCCGTCCCAGCTCGAGGAGCGTTCAGCCTCATCGTCCTCGTCGGCTGGGAGGTTGTCGAAGTAATCCTCGCCGAGGTATTGACGACAGTAGTGGGTAAAATTGGAGGGCGACTCGTAAGCGATCGCGTACAGTCGGTCTTGAATGGCGGTCTCGCGGTGGGCGACGAGATCGTACGCTGCCCAGAGATAGCGGTTGAAACGTGCATAGACGCGGCGATCAGCGAATCGCAGGCGCGTCCACACTCTGGTGTCGCTAGCGGAGCCTACTGCGAACGAATGGGAAGGGGGCCCTGTGGAATAGCGGAGCTCGTGGTGCGCCTAATATATAGGATAAGTAAGTCGTATTGTGTACAGCCTGGATACCAGTGACTCACGTTGTCAGATACGATGTTTGTTGCGGCAGACAACAGCAGCGTGTCGATGGTACGGTCGTACGAACCACCAACAACAATGATAGCGACTGGAGGCCAAACGAAGTCAGGTGAGCACAAACTTCTCGCAAGGTAGCGCACACTGGCACGTACACGCTCCACGAGCCAACTCGCTCAACAGTACTCCGCCCCGCCGATAGAACACGAGGGCGGGTGCGCCACTGGAGAGCGCATAGCGCACCCCTTCGACCGCCGCGAATAGGGTGCGTGGACTAGGAAGACCTCAACGTCAGTTGCGTACATCGAAGAGGAACCCCTTGCTCACAAGACCGGGTCGGCGCCGGTGGTGTCGTACTGACTCGGAGGTGCGCTCATGATGGGAGTTGAAGGGAAGGTTGGGGAAGGAAGGCGTCAGACTGAGCTCTGTGTATTATTGCGCTATGGCGAATAACAGGCATTATAGAACAAAGGTCTGAGAAGTAGAGTATGTATGATGATTGTACTTCGGATCGAAAGGCGTGCGCAAGGTCATGTGATAGATGGCGGGAGGGGGAGCGCATGCGCGTGAATACGAAGACGTCAAGAGCAGCAAGTAGAGATCGGGAGGGTACTGAGGGTGAATGCTGAGGAGCAGAGCCGGGCCTTGGACGGCTTATTCAAGTTCAGCTCTGGAAGGAGATCAATGTCAGATGCACTGGTCAAGGACAGCAGCTGCAGATCGAGGCAGAGCTCACCCGATCGAGATTGCGCACGACGATGCATTCGCGATCGATATCTTCCGGTGTGTAGACGTCCGACGCGAAGTGTGATACGATGTCGTCCATGGGTACAATACGCACATCCTCCTCGAATTGATTGTAGTACAGCGATGTGTTGATGTCCGCCCACCTACGATACGGATCGCGAAGCGCGTCCGCATCATTGAGCGGTTGGTACGCCTTGACGACGAAGAAGGGCTCGACAACCATCTTCTCCGAGATCTTGTGCCCGTGAAGGTAGATCTGACTGATCTGACCGGCACGCAGTTCACCACCTGCGCAAAGTGTTCGATCCTTGTACATGACGAAGGAGTTGCGTGCTCCGTGGCTGGAGGTAGCGTAAGTGACCTTCGCTCTGAGGACGCTTCCAACTTCTTGTCCCTTCGGATTAAGCGGTGCATGGTTGCGAGTCGCGGGGCGAGAGGCATAGGCAGATGTGAAGGCTCGCTGCCGCACGGTGTTCAGGAAGGACAAGACGGCAGTATAGATCGGGATGGGGAGGATCTCCTCTTGGTCGGCGTCGTACTTGATCTCCTCGAGGCTGTTCGCCGCGGTGCTGAAAGGAAGCGCGTCGACGACTCGAGTGCCTTGCATTGCGTCGCCGAAAGCCTCTCGAAAGCTCTCCATAACATCCGCATATTCGGGGCTGTCGGGCCACTCCATTGTCTCCATGAGTTGCCGCAAGTTTGCTCCGATATAGAACCAGCGCATGAAGGTGAGAGGGATATCCGCTGTTGCGGCCGTCAGATCTGGACCAATTCAGCCTCACAGGACCAGCGCTCACCTGTCTTGTTGTTCGTGTTGGCTTGATGGAACAGCCCGTTGTAACGCTCGAACGGGAAGGCCCACCAGCCGTGCACGGGCCCGAAGAGAACAAGGCAATCATGAAGATGGAGGGAGAGGTGGTGGTTGGGGACGAATTGGTGGTCGAACAAGTCCTGCAGACCGCTTAGGTAACGGAACATGTGCTCGTCGTAGGCTGCAGCTCGTGATCGAGACATTGAGCGTCGTGAAGCGAGATCCACGGCCGAGACGAGATGCAAGAAGTTCTCCAGCAGCGCCTTGTCGCTGTCCGAAGCGGTCGATGAACTCCACAAGCGCACGAGGGTGATCACCATGCTGACGGTGCACACGGTACGCCACTGGTCGGCCTTGAGCTTGCCGTGGCTCGGGCTACCGAAGTTGGATGGCGGACGTTGCAACCAAGAGGGAAGTTGGGTGGAGAGGATGTCGCGACGGATAGCTTGCAAGACCTCATACGAGAGTACCTGATACTTCGATACGTCGGGGGGGATGTCGTCGGCCAGGTGGAAATCGGCCGTGTCATAGTCGAGAACGGGAGGCACTTCGATGGGGCTGTTCTCACTCAAAGTCTTCGCCTGCAGAAAGCCGTCAGTACGAACACGTTCGGGTCGACGATAAGAGACGTACCCAAGCAACCAAACCCAGGATGTACGCTGCCTTGGTGAACTTGCCGCCAACCGGGGCAACGTCGTTCAGGTTCGCGAACGCGACCACGTAACCTTTGCGAAGTTTTTCGAGCGCGTTGCGAGACTGTTTGCGCAGCGCGAGCAGTCCTTTCGCAATCCACTTGCGCTGTTCCTCCTGCGTATGAGGTTGCGTCTTCTTTCCACTTGGCGGCTTGTCCTTGATGTCGATACCCCAGACTTCCATGCAATGATGACGCAACTCGCCCAGGAAAAGGTTATGCATGGTGTCGATGACTGCGAACCTTGTGGGATCCCAGTAAGGCAAGCGCAACAGCTCCGACCAGCGCAGACCATGCTTCTCGAAGATATTCTTGCGCGTATCCGCGTCTCCATCCCTCCATTCCGTGGCCAGCCTGAGATGTTCCTCCCATGTGCGTTGCTTCGGCCAGGTCTCCCGGTCGAGGTTGGTGATATCAGCCTTCTGTAGGCGGCAGAAAGAGCAGAAGTTCTTCGCGGAGTGCCCGGCGAAGCCAGCAGCCTTCCGAAGGGCGGGAAGGTCGCATACGAGGGGGATCATAGCGACACGGACAAAACGGCCCATCCAGCGGAGCGCTGTGCGGGTCAAGTACAAGCCGCGTGTCCACAACATCAGCAGTTCGTCGACGAGGGGTGTAAGGACGCGATTTAATTCGTCGAGGCTCGGCTCTCGCGGGCCGGGGATGATGCCAGCGAGGTAGATGTTCTGAGGAGCGTACCGGACGTGGATGGGGAGGTTGAGGCATGCCATATATATCGCACCGATGGAGTGTGACTTGCCCGCCTTCTTGTTCCCATAGGGGTTGAACCAGTCGATGAAGAGACTGAATACGAGATGGATTCCGCCATGACGCTCGACCGAGAAAAGCGTTTTACCGTCCGGGCCGCGAAATTGACGGATAGCGGGCGAGTCCAAGACGTCATGCCATTCTTCTTCAGACTCAGGGGGAGACTTCGCCCAGGCCTCTTGAAGTAACTTCTCGATTTCAGGTCGAGATAGGAAGACCCGAAGCCACGATGCGAGGGATCGATAGGGGAAGACGCATATGGGCTTGAAGACGACTCGTGGGGGATCCTTCTTGCGCTTAGGTGCCAGACGAGTCTCGACTA
The DNA here is from genome assembly GCA_004369055.1 of Polyporus arcularius HHB13444. Taxonomy (NCBI): domain Eukaryota; kingdom Fungi; phylum Basidiomycota; class Agaricomycetes; order Polyporales; family Polyporaceae; genus Polyporus; species Polyporus arcularius. Next base: position 4,079 of record ML211488.1, read on the forward strand.
CCAGAGCTGCACCACAAGTCTCGCCGTTCGGGTCGACATGTGAGCAGGTATGAGGATAGGGGTCATCCGCGCGTAAGGGATCCTGATCGGGAGGGTATATCGCGAAGCACTTCCGGCAGCAGGCGTTCAGCACGATGTCGGGCTCCAAGTGAAGCATACGAAGGGCTGTGCGGATGTCGCGCGGGATGCACTTGAGAAGCAATCGCTGCGCCTGGTCCACGATGCGGGTTGGGCCGTTGCACCATAGGAATGCCCCACACAAGATTGCCTTGATGGCGGAGAGAAGAAACGCCGCTTTCGGGTGGGAGACGGCCGCCATCGTGTGCATGATGACTGTGGTGACGAGGGCAAGGGTGATGAATGGCTCCAAGGAACTACGATAGACGAACAGGGCATCTGATATGCAAAGTCAGAACTGAAGGGGGAGATCGTACACGACAAGCTCACCGGTGCTGATAATCTCAGGCCCGTCCGGATGCACACCCATGCGGCGAGCCAGCATCTGGTCTCTCCAGACACGCTGTTCAGCTGCCACGGCTTGGCACATGAACTGCTCGATGTCCGCAATCAGCCTCTCGCGGCGGCGATCAGCATCGTAGTCTCCGATCGGCAGTAACGCTGTCGCTCGTGCGTGCAGGTTCGGGAGGACTTTGGTCCGGTATTCAACGAAGCGGGCTGTGTAAGAATCGCGAGCGTCGAGGGTAGAAGGAGGATCTATGGGCGTGCGTGGAGGAGAGGAGAACTTGAGAGTCGGGTGACGGAAGCGTTGCTCCTGGATAGTAACGAGAGATTGAATCTCCCCTATTTCGCGGATACGTTGCTGCTTATGGTCAATGCACGATCGCTGATCACGTATAGTGGAACGCACCTGTGGGCTGTATTTGCCACCGAGATCGGGCTCATGAACCTCCGGCAGCTCCGCACCTTCGTCGGCGTCGTCTGGATCATCAGGAACAGAGGGCTGCGTGGACTACTCAGCCTTGGTGATAGAAATGCTAGCTAGCAACGTACCTCATCGTTCGACTCGACATCTGATTCTTCATCGCGAGGACGAACCGCTACTGATTCATGGAAGAGGGGAGCATTGTGGTCGGTCATAGTCGCGAGCAGTACCGTAGCTGGGGCCGATAGGGGTGGCTGCTGCCCGCCGTTCGCCGCCCGCTCCTCCGACAGTGCTTGCCACTGGTCCCTTTGCTTGTGACGCTTGATTAACTTCGGGTGGCGCATCCGCCCGGGGTGCTCGACACCTTGGGCATCTGTGTAAGTCCATAAGGCCTTGCACTCTGTGCATGTGCATGGCTGGTTTGGAGAGGGCATATTGAGCCCAATCGCTCACCCTCGCGGGTACAGGATGGTGGTGGAAAGCGATGATGATAGATGGCGCAGATCTACTGATACATATTCAAAGGCACTACCAGAGGCCAAGCAACATTGGTCAACAATGCGGGAGCGCTTCCTGGGGCGCAACATGTGCGCAGGTCGCACGCTCAATCACACGCGGCTTCCCAGATCGGTCGACGGTCGACGACCATGGCCTGCTTATCCTCGCTGAGCGTGACACTCAGAATGACCACTCCAAGAAGGTCGGGGCGGTCATACACCAGTTGGACGCACGCTCGGAGTTCGTTGTAGGCGATTCCGCATGCCCGCACGAACAACATCGCCAGGAAGCATGACTAGATACAACAGTTAGTACCCAGTCGCGTATGAAGGCCACGAACGGTGTACTCACGGCGGCGGCGGCAAGACAGACCAAATCGCGAGCGAAGACCCGGGCCCTATACGACCAAGCAGATTGTTTCAAGCATTGCAGCTCATCCACGACGAGCTTCAGCGTAGCGGTCGCTTCGTCCAAAGCAGCGCTGCGGCTGGCTTGATGCTGCCTGAGACGGGCAATGGCGAGAGCCAGTTGAAACACGTCCTCTGCAGTGGTGTCTTGCGGCTGGGCAGACGGATCTTGGGTGGGATCTCGAAGGAATGGGCGGACAAGTACTATTGGAAGTCAGACTAGGAGTGCTGGGTACGTAAAAGTTATAGCACTCACCCTTAGCGCGATATAGCATTCTCTTTGAAGCCCGCTGCGACTGACCAACATCGGCACGCAAGTTCCCGATATCGCCCTCAACTCCGTACATCCTCTCGCAGATCGACGTCTGACGGGGAAAATGATTGAAGATTGAATGATTGCCGACACAACTTGGATTCAACTCACCTGAATGTCGACCGCCTTGTCCAAAAGCTCCAGGGCGCGAACGTTCATCGCTACTACCGACTCGAGAGCCGAGGGCATGCTCTCAGCACTCTCGCTGGGAAGACATATGAGACCATGTACATTGATGAGCGCATACGATTACTCACCCCTTCCAAGGAGCCGTGCACTGCACGTCCTGCGCGTCGCACAAAAGCTTCGAGACGCTCTCGGCCAGAGCGGCGCAAATGGTGAGACTGTCGAAGGCATGGTCGATCTCTGGGTGGTTGGGCAGAGCAGAGGTAGCTGAATTCGAAGGAGAGGTGGGAGGAGTGCTTGGGGCAGCCGAATGAGGATGCGACGAAGACGTCTCCCCGAGGTCGCTAAGAGCAGGTGTGGACGGACGAGACGTAGACATATTAGTGAGCAAGCAGCAGACAGAGCGGCTCAGGTATCGCGCTGTGGTTGTGGAAGAGAGAGAGCGAGCGCATCGCACTACGACAACTTGAAAGTGCGAGACAAAGCATGTTGTGGTCAGAAAAGGCGGGAGGCGAAACGGCGGGGTGCTGGAAGGCGCAAAGGACGAGGTCAAAGGACAGCGCGCACCTTAGGCGCTGATGCGCCCTCCGAGGCTCCGACTTGGCTCCGACTCCGCGGACTCTTGAAGAGTCCGAAGTTCAAGCGCGCAATATGCGACTTGTCGCACATCCACATAATTGTTGAAGATGAGGTTGGCTCAGTCTTTCAGAACCGCCCTGCAGGTCACGCTGACTGAAACTGGTGTTTATTATAGTGGAGGCAGACTTGGTGCCAACATCCCGCAAGCCGCTCTCGACGACGATGCACCCACCGAACCCCCCGGTTCTATTCCCCATCTCAGAACCGTACTGGCCCGGCTGAAGCTCCTAACGGCGATGTCGACGGAGGTTGAAAAAATCATCGCGTCGATACGCTCCACCCAGAGGGATATACATGCCCAGCTGCGCGAGATGGAGGACTACGTCTCTGTTCTCGAAAAGTTGATAATGACGGCCCCGCTTCGACGGCCGTCGCCTCCGATTCTATGCTCCCCGTCGTCTCCGACTGTAGCTGCCCCGCCCCCCAGTCGAGCGTCGTCCCCTGCAAGCGGCGCTACCACTCAGCCTGAGCGCGACGAGGATAGGGGTGTCGTCGTCGGGTAGAATTGGTGGAGTGTGGTCAGAGCTACCGGTTCGTTGGTTTGCTTCTTATGCGTTTCTTTGCAGTCTGAAACCGCCTGCAGAGTCCTCTTCTTGCTCTAGAGGCTTTACGTGGGCGAGGTACGCTCAAGGAGACGTTGCAAGCTACCAATCTCGCAGCATTGTTCTATGTTATGTTTTTTGCTCTCGACGCTCGACTCTGCTTCTCACTGCCTTAGTTGCTCTCGGCTCTCGTGCACATTCTCTCGCTTGCTTTTTAGCCTCCATCTTCTTGCTGTCCCACTCTTGTTATCTATATGAGCTCCTGCGCTGCTCTCGTATCTACAACCATCCGCTGCAATCGGTCCCCCGCAATCATCGTCACTATGTCGTCGTAAGTCGTTGTGCCTAATCAGGACATTTCTGACAGACTGCGTAGCGACCAGGTATCCTACCTTCACTTACCACTGTCTCCCGGCCATCTACACCCTGCCCCACGATACCGGATAGGAGTACATCGACATGTACGCGATGGTCGTCCTCATTTGCGCTCAGGAGTCGGGGTGGTGGGTCGTTCACGAGTTTTACGCCGCCTTCCGCAGCTGACGGACTATCGCACAGTTGTCCTCGTTGTGCTCGCCGAGTAGTAATAGATGACGTCCTTGTACGAAATACCTGTAAGTCATGCATCTCTTCGTGTTAGGAGACGTGAGCTCACGTGTGCTGGTATTCTAGACGGTTGAGCACATATAAGTTGCCCTCACAGCCGTTGATTTGTTCCGCGCATGCATGTCTATGTCCAATCCGTCCGCCTCGACGTGCCTTCTTGAGCGGCAACTCCAAGATTCGCCGATCTGTATCACCACGCGGCAGCGAGCGCGGTACCTGCTGCCACTGGCGAACACTAGACCTACACGATGGCCGTGTTGCGACGGATGGATTGTGATCGCGAGAGGAACTCACGTCAGTGCTGATGTGCCTGTAGGTAGAGTCTTCGTTGTGTTGGCCGTCTCGTATACATTGTACACGGGGGATCTTATTACGGAGAATGAGCATGATACAACGGAATCGCGCAGACGGTACGAGACAATAAGTACAAGACGCGGGGAGCCAGGAGAAGAGGGAATAATGCGGCAAGCCTGTAAGACGTACATATACTGCATTGAACACGAGATCAGAAGTCAATGTCTTCGAGGTGTGCGCCAGTCACCGGAGGTCCTAGACGCAGCCAAGTTTGGCCGTCCCTGAACCACTTCGTGAGCGCGCGGCTCTGGACAGTTGCGCCGTACCAGATCCTGACGTGGTACAGGCGAGGATGTCCTTGACGCAAAGCCTTCTTGCGATCCGTCCGTATGCCAGTCGCCCATCCCATGATGAGACGGCGCTCCGCAGCGAGCTCGCCGCTACGACGCACCAGTGGCGCGGACGTGCGAAGAGAGAGCTCTTCAAGGAAGGCCAGCTTCCGAAGGCCACGATGCCAAGAAAGATGGTCGTTAAAGGCCCGCCGAGTCGAAGCTCGTCGTCCTGGCTGTGAATATATCAGGGGTGCGTTTCTCTGAAGTGCGGTCGTGCCGCTTACCAGACGGCTCGGGTGCTCGATGAGTTTGAGTTTCTTCAGCATCGGGGACGCGAGAGCGATGCTCTGAAGGATGTCTGTGTCGTCCGCGAAGAAGTCGATGGTGAGGCTGTATAGGGACGATGCAGGTGCCGCGAGGTCACGCAGGATCGAAGACATATAGCGGGCGGGGGACCGATTGTCGATGGTGAGATGTGTGAGGTTGCCGTGCGCAATTGCACCCACGCAGCTGGCATCGCATTCCAAGGATGTGATATGCCGCAGGTCCAGAGCGGCGAGCGGACACTCGTCGACGCGCCCGCATGCTCCGAGCACAAGATGGGTAAGCGACTTATGTCTACCGAGGAACTGCGCAATGGTCCGGTGAGACAGGTTCGTCTTGAAGAGACGGAGGTTATGGAGGTGGACAAGGAGGAATATATCCGGCGGGGTATTATTTGGTAGGAAAAGAGTAAGATCGGTCACGCCCTGCGTGAGGCGAAGTGTGTTGCGCAGAGCGGAACAATACACGAACAGAGATTGGGGCTCTGTAAAAACTGGCGGGACGAGGTCGATCGTGAGCTCACGGACCGCGGCACCCACAGCGACATCGACCTCAGCCACCTTGGCGAGAGCGAGCACCTCCGCAACGCTGGTAATGTGCCGCGCAGCCTGTCATGTTCGAGTTAGCAAACATGGGTGCGAGAAATTGTGTACGTACCAGCGGCGCGGCTCTTGCGGCAACCTGTGACCACTCGACTTCAGTACATTCGAGGTATGAAGAGGGGGCAAGTTTACTCGCCTCCTTGACGAACTGAGGCGTCTGGAGTAGCTGAAATACGTTGCCCGGCATCTTTCTGGCTAGCACAGCTAAAAATGAGTGGCAAAGAGAAGGGCGGAGGGAGGGAGGAGAGATGGCGCATGCACAGTGGGGGAAGGCAGACATAAAGCGTGCAAGGGACGCGCCGACGGTACAAAGGGGCGTTCACGTACCGGCTTCTTGAAGGGACATCCCACCATAGGCTTCTCTGAGTCTCGCCGACCTTCAGGCATGATAGTCGTATGGCTAGTAGAACGAGAGCTACGTTGCAGCACAACGTTGCACCGTGAGGATCAAGCTGTTTGAGTCGTCTTTTGGGATAGCGATCGCGCCAACGCTGGAAACATGAAGCGAGAGAGAGCCAGAGAGAGACTTGACCGGGAGCGCGATGTGTGCGGAAGGCGGGGAGAGTTCGATACGTTCGTGAACAGATTGAGGGCTCGTCGAGTTCATCTCCGGGAGTCGAGAGTGAGATGTGGACTCCGAGTCCAAGACTGCCGGGAGTCGCGCTCACGTGCACAGCACGTGTTGCGTGCACTCCGGAGTCCGCATTGCGCAAGTTCGCCCGGAGCATGATTCTCAAGCCTTTGATCCCGTCCACTCCTTCTCAAACATTCGAAGGTTATCAATATGCCCGAACGCCTGCGCTACACGGAGAAGATGTGCGCGCATGAGCACAACCCTCCGGGAGTCTCCGCTATAGGCTTCAGCTCCAATGGCTCGTACCTGGCGACAGCGGGCTTCGATGGACGAGTTTGTGTTTGGCAGATGAAGGACTATCGCCTGCTTCACGAGTACCGAAGCACCACACCCGTCTGCTCACTCGAGTGGATACGGAATGGGGAGGACAGTATCGTCATTGGTTATCAAGACGGAAACATAGCCACTCTTTCTCTAACCGCCGTGCGTGTTCACCTCTCCACGCGAGCTTCATGAGTTATCTGACAGCATCGCAGAACATTCTTTCTCTTCACGGGTTTCATGCCCATGATTACCCGGTCGACTGTCTAGCTAATCATGGCAAAATGATCGCGACCGCCGCTCAGCACGAGGTGCGTGTCTGGGAGTGGCACCCCCTCGGTTCGTCGTATACTTTCCTTCTTGAAGTCAAGTATGTGTCTCACTCCCCTATAGCGCCGTGGAAGCTATGTATAGGTCTGGCCGATCCTCCGAAGTCGGCTGAAAGCTTGTCCCGCGAGGTTCTCGTCGTCAACCTGCATTGGACGTCGTGGGGAGGGCACCCTTCGGTCCTACTGGTATCCTACCAGAACCACGGTATCTTGTAGGCCGACTTGTATTCTATGAGTCTTGCGGTAGCTGACACAGCACGCAGCATGTACGAATCTGTGGGTTGGGCCATGATTCATCAGTTGCGATGCGGTGATTCAATGTTCGTGACGTCCTTTACAAATGGCACCCATGCTGATATCGCAACAGCGCTCGCTCCTCCCTTTCCCCGGATGGCTCTTCGTTGGCGCTGTACAAGCTTACTGCTGGCATAGAAGTCCGTCTGATATTGGATGACTCTGTGAAATACTCATTCCCCAAGCGGCGGGCAGTGAGCTCTTTAGTCCCCGTGCTGTTTGTCCACGGTGGACATGCGATCGCCGTAGGTTCAACCAAAGGTGAGGTGGAAATATGGGATGTCGCATCCGCTACCCACATGCAAACGCTGGTGCACCAAGGTGAGTACTTGGCATGTTGCACGACTACCAATATGACGCCCGCATCCTGAAACTGTCTCAAGGCGACAATTGCGTCCTGAGTCTCGCAGTGAGTTATGACGCATGAATTACTGACTCCACACGGACTCATTTTACTGGTATCAGGCGCACTACAAGTACGAAGATGACACGTTCATGATAGCCACGGGAACGTGCGGGGATCAAGAACAGCAGCATGTGCGCGTATGGGTCGCAGAGAAAGAAGACATTGGTCCCGGCCCTCACGTAGAGGAGGCCAATGTCCCAGCCACAGATGACGACTCAGACCAGGTACGCTGCGATGCGGTCGGCGGTCGCAAAGGCGGTATACATGTGTAGCTAAGAAGTCACACAGATCCTTCCTGTTCCGCTGCAGTGGTCGGTCGCAATGGCGATCGGCGTGATCTTGTTCACCATTATTGTACTGGCTCCAGACGTTGTATTCTATTACTGATGCTCACGACCTCCCTTAATCGACCCCGTTCATGCCCAGGAGGAGGAGGTGGCGGAGGTAATATTTCGGTAGCGAGGTATGTGCAGGCGTCTCGGTCCCCACGCCGTCGTGCCTCCAACATGCTGCTCGCTCGTCCCTGACCAGCCTGATCCGACATTGTAAGCTGGCCTTGAGGCGTAAATTGTCGCTTTCAGCTGGGATCATATCAGTGGTTGCTGCTGAGACGGAGACGGCTGAGACGGAGACGGAGACGGAGTATCGAGATGGTCTCGTGCTGCGGCGCCCAGGTGAGTGGTTTACATCCCGGACGATGCTTTGTGTGTCGTCCCATATAAGAAAACTAGGACATACTCCGGTGAGCGCACGTACGCTCTTCACCATGCCCCTCCCTTCTGAACTCCTAGAACGCTTTCCCTGCTCCTCTTTGCCACAGGCCTTCAGGGCGTCGGACTCCGGCGCTTCGCCCGACGATGAGCCCTACATCGAATTATCAAGCGCTCATGTGAAGTATGCTGTCGGTGTCCATAGCGATGTCGATTTGACAGAGAGCTGGCAACGCGTCGCTGTCGTTTTGGCTGCATTGACGTCGGTGAACTGCAACACTTGTGAGCATCTGTCCACATATCACTATTGGCCCCTAAATCATTCCCAGACGCGCTGGTTATCTGCCCTATCTTGGAATGCGGGTTAGCTTCAGACCCTCCGACGCCGATAGTACGTCTCATACTTCCCGACGACCAAGTGTTGGTGGAATCCTGCAGCACTGTAAGTAAGACCATTATCACGCATCATCTCCAGCTCAGGGTTATTCAGGTATCTCGTGTCGTGGGGGTCCGTCACTGGACACGGGGCAAGAAGACCGACTTCTCGCTACATTTTGACCTCGATCTTGAATTTTGGGACTTCATCAGGATCGTTTCTGAAGTGAACACGGACGCTGAGATCCGTCGTGCAAGTCTGCTGGATCAGGTTCCACTCGTTCTCGACACTATCGTGTCTCATGCGCCGACCCCCGGGGCCCGGGCTTTATGCTCCAATGAGTCTCATTTCTCTCGTACGTGCACTTTGGACCCTGCTTCTCGATGTCCTAACAGCATGATCCACTTCAGCTCCTGCGGAGACTGTCGGTCAGTCGCGCGGCGAAGAGTTGGTTTCCTAGCTTCCCATGCACTGTTATCTGTATCTATGTGTGCCTCACCGACGCCTGTATCACCACACAGTTGTCGGTTTGGCCGAATCCGATGCTCCATGTACAAACTTCTCTTGAGCGCAGGAGGGCGCGCGCGGCCCGCCCTTGAGCGCGGTGGTGAGGAGGCGTGAGAAGATGGTCAAATATGTGCAATTAAGCCCAGAGCGCGAGTCCGCAGCCTCCTGAGTTCTGAGTCCTCTACATATCCCAACCAGCGACGTCGATGTCAACCGCACCCTGCATCAGACTGAGTGAACGGCCCAACGCAGACCCCTTCCGTGGGTCTGACGAGCATGTCGGTGACTCCTCCACGTCTGCGTATACGGAACATCTCACGCGTAAGCAATTCAAGTGTCCCTCCCCTCGGTCTGCTACCAACTGTTTGAGTAACCAGCTTCTGCCCGTCTGCACCATACAGCACCCATTGCTAGCGGCCGGGCCCCTACATCAAACCCGAAGATCGAGGTGCCGGTGACCTGTGAGTGTTCCGTTCAGCGCTGCTCTCCGCGCGTTCGCGCGTATGGTCCTTACGTCCTACAGATCTCGCCGAATGGGAGCACCATGTCTTACGCTCAGAGGCCATCATCGTTGCGCAGAACGATGAGATCGCAAGACTGGTGTCTCTGGTGAAATACGGTGAGTCTGCCTCCCACAACCTCGGAAGTGCCTTTAACGATGCAACGAAGTGGCTTCGTGTTTAGAAACGATGACCGTGCAGTTTGATGATAAGCAGTAGAGCGTATTGTTGCATCGACATCCGTGCGGCTGCTCCGACGACCCCTGCTTGCCATCTCATACTTCCACCCATGCTCTCCTCGTTTGTTTTCACGCTCTGCTGGCCCTATTTTCGCTGTAAGACAATTGTGCTTGACCCGCTCGGTGTATATGATGTATCGCATGCCAATGTACAGCAACCTTCGTCGCTAGACACGAATCTGCGTGGCGTTCGTCAAGGTTTTTTCCGCGATAGTCAGTGTCGTTCGTGATTTTGGTGCGTGCTGTTTCTGTCTCCTTGAACTGTAGGTCTCCTTACTTTGTGTGATGTCGTACAGTTCGCTGATCTGGTGCTTCATTCGCCACAGGGACTATATCACGCGCATCGAAGCGCGCAGATGCACATACAGCGAGCGAGTCCGCGCGCACGCGCGCGCAGATGCACGCTTCACGAGTATACGCACGGCTACCTCGTGTAAGTCTGGAGTTGAACGTGTTGGTGCCCCTTTCTTCCAATTCAGTCTCCGGGTGGCGCGAAGGTTCTTATGCCACTCAGTCTCGCGATCCTCAGACTTCATTCCCATCTTCCAACATCATCTCTCCTGCAACGCAATATCCCACCTCGACATCGAGCTCATCATGACGCGCAATGCAACCAACAAGCAACCCCGCCGCACGTCTCGCAAGAAAGTAAGTCTTCCCATTCTTCGGGTCATCGAGCTGAGCTGATGTTGGACAAAGAACAATGCTGGGCAGGCTTCCGCCTCCGTCCCCGTCTCCCCCTCCCTCTCCGTTTCCAGCTTGACCGAGTTATCCGTGTACTCTGAACCCGCCAGCGGCGTCGCGTCCGGCGGTGGAGTCAGTCAGAAGATCAACGCTCCACCTCCCGCCCTCGCCGCCTTACAGGCGAATGTCCCTGCCCCCGACGCTGAGGCCCCCGACGCTGTGGCCCCCGACGCCCATCTCCCCGACGCTGTGGCTGCCAATGCTCACTTCCTCGACGCTCAGGCAGTCAACATCGTCGCTGCTGTCGGCCAGGCCGCCAATGTCGTTCCCGACGTTCAGGCCGCCGATCCCCAGGTCCCATACGTCCAAGGCCCCGACATCTTCGCCCTGAACGGGAACCACGGCGTGCCGTTCCCGTTCGTCAACCAAGGCAATGGGGGTGTTCTGTTCTATAACGCCATCAACCTCGAGCCTGAGGAGGTTCCGACCGGTCGTCTCGCAGGCGTTGGCAGTCTCTTCGGTACGACCTTCAAACTTGTCTTCGACATCGTTCGCATCGCCGTCTACATCCTCAAGTTTCCTCTCATCTTCATCTTCGCGGCCTACATTCTCCTCCTCCTCACCGGCTATGTTCTCGATACGGCCACCGACAGCCTCGCTCCCGTCTGCGCAGTCTTCCCCCGGTTCTATCCCTGCCGTGTCTCTGCGGCAGCGGAAGTCTTGAGCGCTACATTCGGGAGTCCCGGACGCAAGGAGGTCCCCGAGATGCAGCGCGCGGACTTCCCCAGCCTCATGGCGCTGCAGAGTCAGACTCTCGAGCAGCTTCTCTCCCACTCTGCGGCCGGGTCGCAGCTCGCTGTGGGTGTGAAGCACGCCGAGCTTGCCGTCAAGGACCTCAGTATCATCGTCAAAGCCAGCAACTTGTCCATCAAGCACGAGCTCTCGGACGCGCTTGCGGACTTCGCGATGGACGCCAAGATTGTTGGTCGAGAGCTCCAGCAGCTCTCCGCCAAGCTCTACGGCGCAGTCGATAAGTATGTCGTCATGTTCTTTATCTCGTCTGTGTTGTGTCTCTGACAGGACCCCTGCAGCGTGCTCGCGTTCGATGAATACGCTCTTCGGTCGATCTCATCCGCCCAGGCTTCCGGGGAGGCCGCCGCGACGGCCACGGCGGTGCAGATGTTCCAGTCTACCATGACTGTTCTGTCTACGCAGATCTCCCGGGTCATCTTCGAGGCTACCCATGTCAATGCTAGGCTTGATGCCTTGGAGGAGAAGTTGTCCCTCATTCGCAGCCTGTCCGAGCACGAGATGACGATCACGACGGCCGCTCTTGGAGAGGTACTCTCCGAGCTCTGGACGTTCGTCGGAGGCAACAGGGCTCGCTTGTCCGTTCTTGGACGTCAAGTCGACATCCTCCGCAACGTCGACTGGTACAGGGGCCTCTCCGTTGCCCATGTCGTCGCCACCACCGAGACACTTCTTACGGTCGAGGCGCAACTGTCTGAGCTTCGTGACAAGCTCGTTACCCCGGGCCTTGCCGGGGACGTCATCCCGATCGAAGTCCACATCGCGAGCATCGAGCGGACTGCGCGTCGCCTTCAGGAGGACAAACTCAAGATTCGGGTGGACTTCAAGGCTCCTGTCCAGATCGGCACAAACGAGCTCGCCATCGTCCTGCCCTAAGCGCGCTGGGAGTGTTGTCGCCGCGTACGTGCGACGCGGGTCAAGAGCGTCCACGTGCGGCTGCTGCTTGCGCGCCTGGTGCCCGATAGGCCGCGAGCGCGATGAGGTTCGAGAGGTGATCGAGTGAGAGGAAAGGTATGCGTGGAGAGGAGGCGGGTGAGCCTGCACACCGGTGAAGGAATAGGATCGAGGAGGAGCGCGAGAGGCGTCTTGTTGTCCGTAGTTGTGACTGGAATATATGTATGCGTGGTGCCATAAGCTTCTTGCATGTTGCGACGACCTTCCTTCAACCGGAGCTCGACGTTAGATGATGGGCGGGTGTCCTAGCACGCTAAGTGCAGGTCTGCGCCCCCTAAGCGCTCAGCGCCCGACATGACCGCGAGGAGTGTCGCATCGCGTGCTGTCGCGTGTCGAGCGACTCATGTGACCGCGGCCAGACCTCGTGTAGCAGCAGATCTGTGCCACCCGGACGCCTTGGCCCTTTCTCTTGTTCCTCGACCTCGATATGCAAGACACCACCAGCAACATGCTTGCATCGTCTGCAGCTCAGTCTTTACTTCTCGGCTTAGCAGGGCTCCTCTCGTTCATCCTCGCGTATTGGGTTTTCGCCCAGCAGCGTCCCGCGGTCATCGAGGCGGCACCGGGGCCCGTTGCAGCTCAGAGACCGTTCGCCGCAAGTGCTCTTGTTCATCCGGAGCAAGTCACCCAATTTCAATACACGCCTGTTCATCCCCCTCACGATAACATCAACGTGCCCATGATGACGAGGATCTTCCGAAGAGATAGGTGCGTCCGACGAAGAACTTCGCACCTTTCTTCCTCTTAAAAGCTATACAGTGGCGCATCTATCAAGAGCGAAGACACCCGGGACGACCTCTTCGCTGCGGTTGCGGAATCTTCGAGCCAGGGCTCATCCGCCCCCAAGGGAACGTTACGACGTGAGCTTTCGGGCCTCTCATCCCTGTTCTCCCTTTCCGCGCACGACTCTATCATCCCTCGAGCTTTCTCTGCTCCGCCAACGGGTCAGCGCGCGCAGTCTGTACAGATGACTGCTCCTCCTTCTCGCGCACGGTCGCGCGAGAAGACCCCAGGCCCTTCGCGCGTTGTCAGCCCCGTCTCGCCGCGACCGAACGTGCTTACGCGGTCCGCATCGAAGCTCCAGCTGGGTAGCAATGAAGCAGGACCCTCCCGGGTGCACGCTGAGTTGGGTTCGGATGCACCATCCGATGCTGCCTCGTCTGCGAGTCCGAGCAAGACCCCGCGCAAAATTCGGCGCTCGAAGAAGGAGAAGAAGCTCGAGATCAGTATTCGCACATGTCGCAAGTGTCAGTACAACAAAGACTTCATCAACGTCCTCCCGAACGGCGAGAAGCCCGAGACTGCCTATTTCAAGTCAGCGGGGAACATACCGCTGAGCGAACCTCCTCACAATGAGCTTGTCAAGCGAGGTCTTCGCCCCGGCGACGTCTACATGCACACCACCAAGACATCCAGAGATCTGTGGATATACCTGGAGAATGACGACAAAGAGCTCGAATGGGTGTCGATCGACCTGGGTTATGTGCGGGATCTGGACCGTCGTCACCTCTCGCTCTCGCGCGGAGGCAATCCCTCGTTCGTTGGTCATAGCTGGGCGCATCGGACCACCAAGGAAGCCTTAGAGAACGGCGAGTAACTTGCATTTGTCTGCGATGTCTTGATCTGACATGACGGCAGATCATAGGAAGGGCAAGGGCAAGATGGTTGAAAGCGACTCAGACGACTCGCCTCCTGAGTCCGAAGACTCCTCGTGAGGAACGATTTGGGAGTCTATGTAATGGTTTCCTGTACATTTAAATATGTAAAGCATCTCTATCCTCGTCAATGCACTGCAATGTTATTGTCTGGAACGTACGCCACTTAGTGCGAAGTGCGCGTCGCCGAGCGCGCCACAATGCGCGCATAGGCGCACATAGGCGCACATGCACGCGGCTTGCGCGCTTCACTTACCTCTTCCTGTCATACCTCCACGTCCGTCCACCATTGAGCCACTATCTACGTTTCGCAGCGCTACGTGATGGCCTCGCAGTCCTCGCAACACGGTGAAGACCGGTTCGACTCCTCCAGGTTCCTGCGGAACGATCAAATCGGTGGTGAGTACTCTACACCTCCCACATGAGCCGTGGTCCTGAGCTCAGGGCGTGTAGGTGTCAAACACGTCCGCTTCAGAGGCGGGAACTACACCACCAGTTCGTCGCGATCGTCGTCTCGCACTGGTTCACGGTTGCGGGCGGCCGCTGAAAGTCAGGCAACTTCGAACAATGTGTCAAGCGGCTGGCGCCGTTTGGCTTGGACCGCTTGGCACAAACCTACGACAGTCTTCCTTATCCTCTTCGGACTCGCCGCCATCGCGTTGGCGATACAGCTTCAACTTTATGGCACCACGCGCATGCCAATAGTTCCCGTCGGTGTGTCGCATCGTCTTGCTCGAATCACCCCCGGCGTCCTCTCTGTCCGTCCTCGCCATACCGACTTCTCTGCTTTACCCACCGCGTTTGCTGCAAGATCGCTGCCAGTTGGAAAGCGAGACTTCGCTCTCATTGCCAACGGCGGCGCGGTATCCCCTCGTCTGACTTCACGAACCTCCCCTGAGTCGGACCACCACTCGTTACCCTCCGAGTCCGTCCTGAGCGACGATTTCCGTATCGACGGGTGCTGGAGTATCTTGGGTTCCAAGGGACAAGTAGGGGTGAGGCTCGCTGAGACTATACGGCCGTCTCATATTACCATTGATCACGTCCCGGCTCTGCGCTCAGAGGACCTCAGCGCTGCGCCTCGTCATATAATTCTCTGGGGTGTCGTTGACGGTCCTGAGAATAGGGACATGTATCCTCGCCTCCTAGCTCGAGTCTCAGATATCACCCCGCAAAATCGCTCCGCCCCTCCCATCTCGCTCGACTACGCATTCGTTCCTCTGGCGAGCTTCGAATACAACATACTCGCAAACGTCCATGTCCAGACCTTCCCTGTCCATCCCAGCATCGTGGAGTCACACTTTGACGTCGGCGTGGTCGTCCTCGAAGTCGCCGGCAATTGGGGCGGTAATACGACGTGTCTTTACCGGTTGCGCGTACATGGTGAGTTGAGCTCCGCACGCGCTCCGCTCTTTGTTCCAGGTGTTGACGTTGCGTGACAGGCACGCCTCTTTCAGATGTTAAACGAGGTCGCAAAGGGAGATAAATGTTGTATTCTATACGCGCTGTTTGTATACATGTTGTCTTTGACTCGTCATTGACCCAACTGCAATAGCCTATGCACACAAACAGCCATTGACGCCGTTCGAATATCCGGCTTATAGGTGCGGGTGCGACGCATTCTCCTCTGCCTCTCACTACCCCCACGTCTTGCAGGATCTCCATCTGTAGCCGCAATGAGCTCGGCAACTCCTACTTCACCTTCATTTGCAGCAGCAACGTTGTCGGCGCCGGCGCCACTCACAAATCGCTCAGAGGCTGGCCCTCTCGAGGCGGACACGGAGGCTGGTCCTTCTACTGCCGCACCTGGTCCCTCGGCTGCGCCCGTCATGAACCCGGAGCCTTCACCCCCACCGACTCCTAAGCAGGTGAAAAGGCGGCTGGATGAGCCAGCCGCATGGCGCTTCGACAACACCAAGGCTGCGAAGGTCGACGTTGGTGTGAGTTACATTTGCTTCATCTAGCGTTCCTCTGGGCTAAAGTCATCGACACAGCATCAGAACGTTCGACCTTTGACTCTTCGGAGGAAAGCGAAGCCAATGTCTGTATTCCGTAAGATGCAACGAGCGGCGGAACAGGCACGGCTTCGGCCGCCAGCTGTTAACTCGCCGTCGCCCCCGGACACATCAGCTACACGTACCACCGACATGATATCAGCTACATCTTTTGGTCCTCCTGCGGCTGCTTTTCATCCGGATAGCTCGTCTTCCTCCTCTCACGGCGGCTTCCCCGTCGACGTCGACGTGTCCGATTTCCAAGCGCAAGAGTTCTTCTATCCGTCGTCCGCCAGTGGAACCTCAATCGACAGAGAAGCCTCTGTAAGCACCACCCAGGAGGACGTCCAATACGGCTCCGACGCGCTGGAGGATGAGTCGATGGAATTAGAGAACGGTTTCGAGAGCGATGGGAGGGACGAGATGGTAAGTGCACGATGGAGTGTCATCAAGCGCATTGACATATGTATCCGCACTAGGACGAGGTCGAGGATCTCCTGAATCGTCGGGCAAGCACGGTCCCGCCGCCGGGGACCGGGGGTGTGATGTGGGCAGGTGGCGTGCCAGATAACTCCCAGCTTCAGGACGGTATCCTCTGGGAGGACCACCGGCAGGTGTCTGAGCATGAGCTGGAACCTCTTGCCCTTCCGCAAAACGGGCCGCAACTTGAAGGCCCGCCCCAACTCAATGTCAGACAGGGCCGGGGACTTGATGCCACCTATCCACACGATACCGCCGATTACCAGCAGGCTGGCCACACGCATCAATCCCTACACATTCCTCGTCAAGAGGAGCCTTACGTCCCTCATCATCAGCAGCTCTACCATCCTCCTCCGCAGCAGCAGCAGTACGTTCCTCGACCAGACCATCCTCCGCAGCAGCAGGTGTACATTCCTCGTCCAGAGGATCGCTACGTCCCTCAGCAGCAGCCCTATGCTCCTCGTCAGCAGCCGCTGCATGTCCCTCATCAAGAGGTCCCCTACGTCCCTCAACAGCAGCCTCACGCTTCCAACCAGCAGCCGCTGCATGTTCCGCAACAAGAGGACCCATACGTCCCTCAACAGCACCCGCATGCTCCTCAACACCAGCCCTACGTCCCTCAACAGCAGCCGTATGGTCCTGGTCAAGAGGGACTTTACGTCCCGCCACGGCAGCAGCCACACGGCGATCACCAGGAGCCGCCGTATGATCCTCGTCCCCAGCAGCCGTATGCTCCTCAACACCTGCCGTACCATCCGCAACAGGAGCCACAGCTTCCTCATCAGCAGCCATACGCGCATAGGTCACAGCAGCCGCCATACTATTCCCCACCGCGACTGCCCCATGCGCGCGAGGTCCCCCAGACCGCGGCTCAGCGGCCATACTACGCGCAGGACCAAAGTCAACAGACCGCCCCCGGACACGCGCATATTCAGCCTCAGGCTCGTTCCGTACAAGTCCGCTTTGCTCAGGAGGCGGGGCCTGCAGACCATGTGCGGGACCCTTACGAGCAACAGCCTGCCCCTCCACAGCGGCAGTCTGGTGCTCATGCTCCCGCCTATCCGCCGCCGCCGCAATCGCGCAATCAGCGCCAGAATGGGCCGCAAAATACACTCGGATTGTTCAACGCTCTTCCGTTTCAGCCACAGCCTCCCTCGACGCAATCGCAAGACCACGCAACGCAGTCCCAACACTCCACGTCCAAACACGGGAACGCTCTGAAATTTCAATTCATTGAAGTAGATGCGGCGACTGCGAAAGTCGGAGCGAACTCAAACGTGCGTACACGGTCGTCGACTTCAGGAACCAGTACTGCTGCAGGCCCTCCAAATCCTGTCGCACGTACGCGGAGCCAGACGAAGGTAAACGCTCCTGCGCCGGGTCCAGCAAAGTCGCGCGCCCAGAACAAGGCTGCAGTGCCAGGTCCGTCAACGTCCGATACATTGCCCACGAAGGCGGGCCCTTCGAGAACCGCACCGGCGAAAGCCGACTCATCTACCCTGTCGAACCCCGCCGTTCCTCGTCCTCCACGGGCGTATGTACGTCCGACCGGACCACCCTCATATGTTGCGCCGCCAACTGGTCCGACGCAGCGCTCTAATGCTAAGGGCAAAGCGCCCATGCGTGCAAGCAGCGCCACTGATTCTCGCCGTGTGAGCAAGCGGACTCTCGCGGAGCTCGCGGATTTGCTCGAGTCCCTCCCGGACAGTGGCGACAGAGAGGTATTAGAGAGGCTCCTGTTCCCTGATGGCGTCGCGGCATCGGACCAGGACGGTATGTCCGATGGTGAGGTAAGCGCGTTTCCGTGCAGTGCTATTCCCTAGCTCCAACTCTTTGACAGGATATGGAGATCGACGACGAGCAACAGACAAGCGAGCCTCAGGTGCGTATCGGGCCGTTCGCAGCAGAGCGTATCTACTTACAGAAGGACGAGATAGAACGAACCTCCTGTGGCGATCATTCTGGATAAGGTCAGCCACGTCGAGGCCTTCATGCGCGGCGAGGCGAAGAAGTCCCAGAAGATGTGGTACGTGCCGTCACATAAACTTTGGAAGTTGTGGAGCCTGACCGCATGTACAACTCCAGGAACGACGTGCAGGGGACACTGGCTCAGGTGCAAGAGGATGTTTCTGAGTTGAAGGCCAGTCGAACTCCGAGGCGCAAGCACGCCATCGAGGCCAAACGTGCTCTCAAGGCACCTCGAGGATCTGTCTCTCGGAAGTCTCAGCTCGAACAGGATCTTCCGCCAAACTTCCATAAATGGCCCGCGCAAGAACAAGCTAGCTGGTATCGAGCTCAGAAGACCCATCTTGATCAGCTTGCGGTACGTCGCACACTCACTTTGCACTTACTATATGACTCACCTGTGTATGCAGACCTATGTCAAGGCTCATCTCAAGTTCCTGCTTGCGTACCAGACCTGGGAGGATCTCCCAAAGAAGCACCCGGAGCTCACCGAGGCGCAGATTCGCCAGTACAAGGAGGGAGGAGCGAACGTCAGCATCTACGATGTGTTTGAAGATAAGAAGTTTCACATCGACTTCGTCAACGGCTGGACGTCGTTCCCTTTCAACATCGAGGCTAGGAAGGAGTTCATCGACCACTTCATCAACGCGGTCAAAACCGGTTGGTATTCCAAGCCTGCCGTCGACAAGAAGTACATCGCCCCGTACTACATTGGCTGTGCTCTCGACACCTACATGGTCACCTGCAGGAGGAACTACAAGGCTGCCGTCAAGCCACCATCTCAGGCAGATCTGGACAAGAGAGCCGATGACACAGCCAAGAACAATCGCCGTAACACAGTGAGTTAGATGTGTTCCCCTTGCCGTCTTCGTGCTCGACTGATTATGTCCTCGCAGCTCCTGGGCCAGAGGGAGACAGTCTGCACAAGGAGGAACTGGAGCAAGTTCGACAAGCTGTGGGACCAGCTCGAGCCTGCGCATATGAGCGGCGATGAGACTGACGGCGAGGAGAAGCGACACCCCCCCAGGTGGTCCATTACCAGGGCTGGTTGGATGAGCAAGAAGATGCGCAAGTGCTTCCGCAAGTTCGACGGGCATTACAAGGCTGACTGGGAGAACCCGAAGCGCTATGGGAAGAAGCGTCGCACCGGCAGGAACCCTCCCCGACACCGCGTCGAGCCGAAGCATCCAAAGGTGGAGGACGGTCCGGCCCCTACGGGCTTGTGGCGTAACTGCTACAGTCGCAGGTGGCTGGCGTCGCTGAAGCCATGGGACATCGAACGGCTGCAAATAGTCGACGCCGACTTCGACTTCAGCCTTCCGGAAGATCCTCCCAAGCACGCCGACGACGAAGACTCGGACGATGAAAGCTCCTCCTTTGATGCGGAACTCCTCGACAACGACGACGACGACGACGGTGCATTCATGGACGACGCGGCAGCTTGATCCCGGGGCTCCTGGTGGCTGGCACCGGACTCGGAAGTGGCGTTCGATCAAGGTAATTCTTTCGCACTCGCTCGATATCTATCAGCCCGAAAGTGCTCAGGCTCTGTACTACTTACTTCTCATAATGGTGTATATCTCGTTTCAGTCAGTTCGGATGATCCCTCGGCGAACCTCGGCGAGGAGGGGACACTCCTGCGCGCTCTAGATCTGGCGTTTATTGCTTCCAGCTCGCAAAGGTGAGTCTTCCATTCGCGATGCTTCTCCAGCCCTTGTCTGCACCATCTACGCGCTCACGAACGCAAAGATCAAGTGGGTGCATCACAGAGCACCCCGGCGCGCGGGCGAGCGTTGCAGCACCGCTCGGTGCGCTACTGCGCGACAAGGGCGGGGTGTGGACTGCGCGCACCGAGCTCAGTGCTCTGAAGTTCGCAGGCGACGACTGACTCGCGGCGCCGTCCTAAGACTCGTGTGCGCATCCGCACTCACTGTGCGCATTGTGCTCTCCGGTTTTGACGATGAGAGTTGCGCCGTGCACTCTCATGC
>ML211489.1:0-24343 GCA_004369055.1 Polyporus arcularius HHB13444
GCGTGCAGGGACGACATCGTCACGCTCTGGGAGGACCAGATCGTGCAGGGCGTGCTCAAGAAGCAGAGTGCGCGCATACAGGACATGCCCGGCTTGTGAGTGCCTCCCACTCAGAGGCGGCGGCGGACTACTGAGCACACGCGTAGCTTTTTGAACGACGCGGGGAGGATCGCGGTGATGAACTACGAGCCGTCGGATGGTGCGTCTGTTGTTGCCCTGCCCGTGCACCGTGTCTCACACCAGGCCAGACGACATTGTCCGCGCACGCGTCCGCACGCTGGGCGTCGAAGAGCACCATTTCACCATGGAGGGCGGTGCACTCCCAGGGACGGAGTGGTACATCTACGACGTCGGCGGGAGCCGCAGCTGTGTACGTCCCCGCCTCTTCTCTTCTCGCACGCATCGCACCGCCTCCCTGACATGGGTGCTGACACGGACGCGCAGCGACAACACTGGATCCCGTTCTTCGACGACGTGCAGGCGATCATCTTCCTGGCGCCGCTCGCGTTCAATCTCGTGCTCGAGGAGGACGCGAAGGTGAACCGACTGGTGCGTCCGCTCGTTACCACTGTGTGTGCGTCGAGATCTGACTCGGGGATTCAGGAGGACTCGATTACGCTCTGGCGGCAGGTGTGCGAGAACGCGCTGCTCGCGAAGACGACGCTCATCCTCTTCCTGAACAAGGTGCGTCTCGTGATCTGCTCTTGCTCGTGTCGCAGCTTGCGGAGGGCCGCGGCTTTTCCGCTGTGTTGTGGAGTTGGCGTGCGCTCCGTGTGGCGGTCGGATCGTTGGGCTTTGTGCTCGCGTTAGTCTCTAGCAAAATTTCGCGGACCTGTGTTGCGCCTCAGCTGCGGTGGCCTTAGGGTGCTGGCGTTCAGTGCCCAGTGCATATGCTTGCTGGGACACGTTGCCTCCCTTGTGGGCCATTCAATGAGGTGTGGGACAGCTCGGTGGACGAATGCTCTGCACGACGCGTGGTCACATTGTCTAGTCCAGTCCAAGCTGGCTAGTGGCATGCGACATTCCCTAGCTTAGTACGGGCGGAGTCCGGCGACCCGTTCGGCCTGGCGTCCCGGCACGCACAGTCGATGGGGGAGCATGGCGAGTTGCTCACTTGTCGGCTTGTCCGCATGCAATTTTCTGTGGCCCATTCTTCCTTTCCTCCGAGATATCGGACGTCTGCCCGCTGCGAGCTGCGCTGACCGCTCTGCACGTACGTGAACCCACGCGCTAATTGTACAACGCATGCGTTTGCAGATGGACATCTTGCAGGCCACACTGGCCGCGAACATCCGCGTGGTCAAGTACGTGCCCTCCTACGGCGACCAGCCAAATGAGATCACGCACGTCACAAAGTGTACGTCCCGCCTGTTCTCTCGCTTGCGCAGAGAGATGATTGACTGTGTGCGCGTGTAGACTTTAGGGACAAGTTCCGCGGATATCACGTACGTATGATCTGCAGGGTTATGCGGCGAAGGGACGCTGACGGCGTTGATGCGAACCCACAGAAACGATTGTCGCCGAAGCCGCGCCCGTTCTACTGGCATGAGACCTCCGTCATCGTGCGTGTCCCGTTCTTCCGTCCTTCCTCCCTGTCCGTGCTTCTGAGCCACCCCATTCATCCATCATGATGACGAACACGAACACGAACTGACAAACGCCGTTGGATTGTGCATGACAGGACACGCGCGCGACAGCTGCGATCCTGGTGGGCGGTGAGTACTATCCTCCTTGCGTCGGCTTTGGGTCGGATAAGGCAAGCTTGCTGATCGTCCTTTCTGTTTGCTTGTTTCTTTGGCTTCCTTGTCTTCGTCGGCGCGCGATGGGTGATATCTGCTGTCCATCGTCGATGCTCGTCGCTCGCTCGCAACGGCGATTGTGATTGCACCCTCGATCATCTCCATTCGACGCTGCAATCGCCGTTGCTGCACCCTCGTTTCCCCATCTGCGTTCTTCGCCCGTTGCTGGCGTCTCTTCTTCCATCATCTCTCTTGCGGGTGTCCAGTGCGCGAGGGTATCCTGCGGTCGCATCTCCAGAGCGTCAATGTGATCTGAGCGGCTGGGTCACGCCGCCGCCGCCGCCGTCACCATCTCAAGTCCCTCGCGTCCTCGACCTTTCGCCACGGCCTGCCGTGGTCTACAGCCAGTAATTGGAATCACACGATCGCGAAGCTCAACCTCAGCGCTGGTGCGCACTCTCGACTCTCCAAATCCCCCGGAACGTCATACACATACCCTACGCATGCTGCATACACCCCGGATGTACTCACCGCCGCTGCCTATTGCTGTTGTAACCCCTAACTCGTCTCTCTGCTCTGTCGTCCCGTCGTCCTCTTGTCCTGTATACACTATGCGGGCCCCCCGTCCTCACGGACGCCTGCGACTATTTACTGGGGCTCCTCTCTCGCATGGGGAGCCCGTTCTGACTTATCTTGCGCTTCTGATTCTCTCTGTACATTTGGGATGTCGACGCTGCGCCCGTTTACATATCTTGTTGCTCGTTGCTCGCGCTGACGAGAATAGAGTTCCGCGTTCTTGTCCCGCTCCCTGCTTGTATCTCTATATATTATGTGCGTACGTACGGGCCGGTCATACGCTATGGGCTAATTGTAATGCGAGTTCGAGTTCCGCTGCTCTCGTCATGATCGCGGTGGACAGAGGCGTGATGCAGGCTTGCGGGTCGATCGATATCCATCGAAGGTGGCGGCGCGCAGCTGCCAGCACCGTCGTTCGCGGGTCACTGGTCATGGGTCAACGATGCGCATCCATCATCGTACGTGCCCGTGCTGGAGACGATCTCCGACTTGGGTTGACGTCGCCCTGTCCTTGCTCAGCACGCTTAGACTGAAACCTCTCCCCGGCGCCCGAGTCTCGTCCGAAGGAGTCAAGTCGCCGATGATCAACGCTCTCGATCTCACGCTGGGCGCGATGGCTGACTTCGACATCCGCGCAGAGACGCACACGGGCCCTTCGTGATGGTGGTTGCGACGGAAGGGTACCAGGCTGTCAGATGCGCGCCCATGTATCGCGGGCTTCCGGGCTTCCTACTTCCAAGTTCGCCGTGTCCATCCTGCGTGGATAGTTTAGCTCGGCTTCGAACTTCCCGGACCACGGGGCGCGATCCGTAGTAGGAGGCTGTGTGGACTTCGCAGTTCGTCGCGCTTTGAGAGGTGATGCTGCCTGCTGCCCGGGAGACTGGGAGCTCGAGAGTCCGGGATTGTGGCACGCGCTCCATGCCTCCTGCCAGCGGATCACCATCACTGACACTGTCATTTGAGCCTGGAGGCGGGAAGGAGTGCGAGATGGTTAACGCGACGGAACGGAAAGCGGTGGACACTGACAGCTCGCCGGGAAGGATTTACTGCTTTGATCTGCGAGGTGTCAGTGTCAATGCGTTTCTGGAAGCTGCTTCCGTTCGTTGGATTGGCGTGGGTGCGGTGAGGCGCCAGCGTAAGCTTCGTGCTCATCGGGATGCTATGCAGATACTTATCGATGGAGCGGGAGCGGTTGCTGAGCAGGAAGCGTTGGCGGCAAGCCTATCGACGTGTGAGGGACTGGGAGGGGCGGCGATTGCGAGGAGGCCGTCGTCATGGTCCGGGGCCGCAGGTCGCTGTATGTGGGTCGGCGTAGTACACGGAGCAGCCATGTTTAGAGCGCGGGAAGTTCAACCGTGGATGCCGATGCAGTCGCTGAGTGACGAGTCTGTCCGATGGTGACTTCGACGATGGGATCATGGAGGCATGGCGCTGCACATTCACTCACCTGGGTAATGTGTTGGGGAGACACACGAGAAGCTGATTCCGGAGGTCACCTGACGAAAGTTCTACCCGGAAACGCTAGTTAGTGTGCGGCCGGCAGCTGTAGGAATGGCTCCAGGATGTTGGGAATGTGGGAGAAAGGTTGCTCGTGCCGATGTACCGACTGTGATCTTCAGGGGCGCAGGGCTAGAAGACCCACGAGAGACGGATGGTGGCGACTTGGTAGCAAACCTAGAGCAAAGTACGCAACTAATCAACGTGATGACAAGATTCCGGATGGAATTGAGTTCGATGTCCGTAGTCGCGAGGATGTCTCTGAATGGGAGACACAACTCGAAGAAGCGGCGGACAGAGTCCTTGGTCCTTGTCGTCAACGTCCGCTAGGAGAAGCCCGTGCCAGAGCCAGTAGAGTACGCCAGCAACGGTATTGGCGAGGCCGCACGTATTGCTTCAGAACCCGGCCCACCTTCGAGTCTTAATGTTTCTGTGTCAAAACTGGATGTACTTACGTGAACACAGCACTGCTGCCAGCACCGCAAGGAGTGCGCTTAGACGGCACGCAGGCTTCTTGTCTTCTTCATGGAGACTCAGGTTATACAACCGACTTACCTCTGGAGCCATGACTGGACAGTACTGGCCACAAGCGAGTTCGTCCGCGAGAGAACGGTCAGGCGTGCAGCGGCGCCGGACATCACGGACGTGACAGACGCGTCGGTCACAGCCTTAATTGTGCGCACCCGTCACGCTGCTCTCCGCGCCACCAGCCACCACAACCACCAACCTCTGTAGGCTTGAGTTGCGGTTCGAGACGCATCAAACTGCCGCTGTATCTCTCTCTGGTTTGGTCTCTGTCTCTAGTGGTCTTGGTTATTTCTCGTCGCCTTCCTCCACCAAGCCCAGTTTCCCGCGTAACCACCCAGCTTCTTGACTCGGCGCGATCATGCCTCACAAGGTCCCGACGGAGTCTTTGCCCATCACGGCGTCGCCGAATGTCACCATACGGCCTTCGAAACGTGCGGCGCTATTCGATACTTCACGTGCTGAGGCCCGCATCATAAAGCAGAGACTCTGTGAGCTTGAGCAAGAGCTCGAGGACAGGGATGCTCTCAAGAGTCACCCGGTAAGTGAAACGCATAAAGAATACGCTCACAAGCTCATACTGACTGAAACTTATAGGAGGACATGCGGATACTTTTCGAGTCGTTTGCGTCCGTCAAGACGGAGTTCCAGCCCCTGGACGGTCAGTCCTGGGACACACCTGAGGGTCGAGAGAGGCTAGCTAGAGACGTGCGTATACGTACACTCCCTTGTTGCCATTAGCTGCGACCTGACGTGCTGTCTGTGGTCTCGACGTACAGGAAGCCGCGCGGAACCGTGCAAACCACCTTACACCGGCGCGCGGACGTCGCCTCACCACAAGACGCTCGCGCGCGTCCATCCGGTCGTCGACAGTATTTTGCAAGGAGAATTCTGCAGCATCACGTTCGGAATTACTTCCAACCACCGATGTCTTCGATCTCGCGAACGACGACGTTGCGTTCTCCCGACCCACCACTCCTTTGCCGCACGACGCAGCTGAGGACGACTCCTCCAGCCGCGACCTGCAGCGCACGCCTCTGCCCAGCCTCTACAGGGCCAGCACTGACGGCGATCGCATGGTGGTTACTCTCGAACACCCCGACGATGACGCAGATGCGGACGCGACGTTCTACGCGGAGCTCGCGACCCCGCAGGCGCTGCGAGCAGACGATCCGAAGTCCCCTTGGCTTATGCGCAATCCCCGTCTCTCAGGCCGTCCTGTGTCCCCACAGAAGTCGCCCTCTCGTCTCCCTCGGCCTACCGGAAACTCTCGGGACCGTCGCACGCCCTCTCCTGTGTTCTCGAAGCCGAAGAGCTCAGCTGCTAGGGCGGGGTCGTCGACGGCTGCGGTGCGTACGCCCTCCAAGCCGGCCAAGATAGTCCGTATCAAGTCACGTACCGTCCTTGCGAGCTCGCAAAGTTCCAATTACGGTCCCGCCTTCACTGCTCCTTCGGGGTCAGGTACCGCCAGTCGAGCTGGCACTTCTCCGCAGAAGCGACCAGGTTCGGGATTGTCTTCTACAACGACGCGTCGTCCTGGTGCAGAGCCACGCTCGGTCGAGAAGAAGTCGCGCCTAGTCAAGCGTGAGACACCGACTCACTCCCGAGTGTTCTTCCCGCGGACGGAGGAGCCGGGAGAGTCGTCCGTTGACACCGTCAAACCTGGTGCCATCCCCGAGAGGCATCGCACGGAGACCTTCAAGGCGTCTTCGTTGCGTAGGCGGACCTTCAGCCAGTCTCAGGGTTCCGGCTCCCAAGCAAAGGCTTGGAAGTGAGCGCAAGGATCTCCCTCGTTCCTCGTTCGCCGTCGTCGGGCTCCGCCTGGTGGTTTCTGCTCGCTGCTTGCTATCTTCCGTGAGACGATGCTGTCGGTTGTCCACCCCATACGAATCTCACGCACTCGTCACCCACGTATCAACACGATCTCTACTGTAACACTGGTAAGTATTCGCTCTGGATCTCTTTGTCGCCTATCGCGCACACGCTTTTCTATATGCTATGCAACACCTTCCCATTTCCCATTTTCCCCATTTTCCTTTCCCCATAGTCCTTTCGTCGTACGCATGTACCCCGTGTTGACTTACGGTATACCTCGTCGACTCAGGATCTACCGTCGGCTCTGTATCTGTATACCGTGAATAGCTAACTCGCGCTCGATCCCACCGAGGTGCTGACAATGATCCCAAGGCTCTATGTCATTCTTCTCTTGTTGAATCGGACAAGGGTCATGCAATCTGCTTGTCATTGTGTGATTACTTGTCGCTTCTTGCGTGTCATCAGGCACCGACGGCGGCGAGTCTGTCGTTCGCATTCCATTATGACACCTTGGGATATCCCCCTACTACACCACTACTTACTTACTAGGGCGGCGCTGGTGTGGCCGGGCCGCTATCGAGGCGCGGGAACTTGCCGTGAGTTATATCTATCCGTCAGCTTCAGCTTCAGGACGCGTCCCATGACTTATCTTTGCTATCCCTCCCGTAACTTGTAGGTTCACACGATCGTTATCGTCTCAAGTTGAACGACATCGCAGGTGTCGCTTCTTCTCCTCTGTCGCTCACCACGAAGCGGTCGAACGACCAAGACTCGCCGATCGAACAGCGCATCACATCATGTCCATTCACGCCGTTAAGCGTTCCCAGTCCCACCTCGCCTGGGACAATAGGTCTGTCCCGCTGTCTGACCGCCAGATACTTATGCGTCCCGTCCGACTCGGGCCCAAGCTCACTTCCTGCGTCCTCCTCTAGCATCCCCCCAGCGCTGCACGTCGCCTCCGGGGACACGGTCACCTTCGACTGCCTCGACGCGTCCAACGGCCAAATCACGCCCGCCTCCACCGCGAGCACCCTCGCGTCCCTCACCCTCACCTCGCTCGACCAGGTAAACGGGCCCGTATTTGTTGCGGGCGCGGAGCCGGGAGATACGCTTCGAGTGGACGTGCTCGAGGTGCGGGTCGCGGAGTGGGGCTGGAGCGCGGTGATACCGGGGTTTGGGCTGTTGGCGGATGAGTTCCCGGTGCCGGCGCTGAAGATCTGGAGCCTCCCACCCGAAGATATGCCAGTGAGGGCTGAAGGGCAGGGAAGATACGCGTGGTTTGATGAGAGAAGGGGCATACGCATCCCGCTGAGGCCGTTTGCGGGGGAGATGGGGGTCGCGCCGGGGAAGGCGGGGGCGCATTCAACGATTCCGCCCTATAAGACTGGCGGGAATGTGGACACGAGGCATTTGACCGAGGGGTCGGTATTGTATCTGCCTGTGGAGGTCGATGGGGCGCTGTTCTCTATTGGGGTGAGCTGAGTCGGGCTCGTCGGGGTGCTCCGACCTGCGCTGACTGCATGAATCACAGGACGGACATGCGGCACAGGGAGACGGGGGTGCGTCGTATGCGGTCTCGCTGATAAGGTCTTGCTGACTGGTCTTTGCGTCCTCTAGAGGTATGCGGTACGTCTCCGTCCATCATCACAGCTTGTTCTCGTAGATGACCCATACGGACCGACTACAGGAACGGCGATCGAGACCCCGATGAAGGTCACGGTCCGCCTTACGGTCGTCAAAGACAAGCCGTACGTCAAGACCCCGCACTTCATCTCGCGCAGCCCGCATCCGAGCGATGAGCAGTTCTACACGACCACGGGCGTCGATTCGGGTGCGTGCTTGCTCCGAGTCCGAATCTGGGGTCAGACTACCGCATCATCCGACTGGATTTCTCGCAGATATCCGCGAAGCCACGCGCGCGGCCGTGCGGCACATGATCGAGTTCCTCGAGACGGAGTATGGGTTGAGCAGGGTCGAGGCGTATATGTTGTGCAGCGTTGCGGGGGATCTGCGCATGCATGAGGTGGTGAGTCGTCCGGACTTGAGATTCCGTTGCGGGAGAGCTGATGCAGCTGGAACGCGCAGGTCGATATGCCGAACTATGTGGTGAGCCCTTACACGCGCACGGGTATAGTGATATAGTGACGTGACTGACTGGGTGGGTCGAAAGATTGGGTTCATGCTCCCGAAGTCGATCTTCACGAAGGGATGACGAGGATTCGAGTTCGAAGATTAGGAGAGGCTGCCTGGAGAGACGGAGGATTGGGCGGGTTGATATCTGTCCCTACCACCTACCAGGGGAGAGATTGAAGAGTGAAGTCAGCGAAATTCTAGGGGACTCTTGTTTGTAACAGTCTGGTCGCTTTGCAGGAATAGCTCATGACCGCGGCGTACCGAGTTATTGCATTCTTTCGGGCACGAACCGGTGAGCAATCACCACCGTATCCTCGGTTGACCGATGCTACGCAGTCCCACAGCGACGCTTGGGAGGCAATGTAGCCTCCTCAACCTCCTCTTTCGACCATACGGGTCTGTACCCGTGCGGTCCCGGGACGGGGATTGTGGGTGTCTCTGTTAATGGAGTTGCTATTCTTGGCTGCGAGATGTTTATGCGTACTCTGGTCGTTGGAGCGACGGCAGCCTACGGGCTACAGGCGAACGCTCACACGCTCCAGAGGACGACAGCGCCCTCGCATACTGGGACTCTATAAAGGAATGACCATCAACATCGTTTCCAACCAGAATACATAGCTCTTACCAGCTAGAGCTCGACTCGACTCGCCACTGTACCTGACAATGAAGCCGACCGCTCTACTCTCTCTGATCATTCTCGGTGTCCTCACGACCGCCGAAGGGGTGAGTATATCGTTGAGCGGGGCGAGCACTGAGACTACCGCTGATCGTTCTGCGCACTCACAGGCCAGGGTCATTGCATCCCAAGCTGAGGCTGCTGAGGCTGAGAACACCGCGAGTCCTGCTGTCTCGGCTGCGGCGGAGGTACGTGTCAGTGCGGTGTCAGGCACGCGTGCATCTTGCTGAGCGTGCATGGTCTTTAATCGACTCAGCGCATCGCGATCGTGCCAGCAGGTGATTCTTGGGAGGGCCAGGATGAGACGTGCACCCCCGCGGATCACTGCTCAGGCGGGTGGTAGAAAATGGCTCGTGGGTTCTACCGCGCGTAGACCGAATGACAATGAATGAGAGACTCGTTGGCCGTATATCTGGGCGGTGTGGCACGATGAGATGGGACCGCAACTAACGCACTCACCATAAGAAGACATCGTGTCGAATCTGTGCTCCTTACGCTGGCCATACGCCGCAGGGTCTGGGCAGTGGGGATTGCCGTCAACGTTCGTGCCAATGCCCGTAGTCAGGATGGCGACGCACTCACCACATCTTCTGTGCCTGCAGAAGTCCGCGACACGGCGAGCCCTGTTCATCTCATCATCCGTTCAAGCCTGAGCGGTCAAAGATGCCTACACGTACGCCTGGTCCGTCGACCCAAGACGAGAGGCGTCCCACCGTGCTCCTTGAGCGTGTGTCGGACTTCCATGAGCTCCACTTCCTCGGGTTCTGCGTGACCGGACTGACATATCCGTGTCTCTGTTGCAGGAAGGAGACCGTGTTCATTGACCGGTGAGTGCAGCTCGTCGCGATCCCGTGGGCGACGAATGACCGCGGCAATTGCGGACGGGGTGTACACCGCGCTCGAGCAAGTAAGTTGTCGCCTCGTTGAAGGCGGTGCGGTCTCGGAATACTGAGAATGGCCCTCACAATGTCTAATGCTCGCGCTGTAAGCATCTGACCGCATAGCTAGGCCCTCGGCGTAGAAAAGGGCGGGATGAGCGACATTGTGGACGCTACGATGCGTATGGCCTAGTACTTACCTCGTTTTCGTTGAAGTACCGGACAAAACAATTGTGCAGCTGTAGAATCGGGTCACGAAGACGTTCGGTCGCGTTTCAATGGAGTAATCATGAAACGTGGGGTCGAAGCTCGAGGTCTAGAGACGGTACAGCAGACTACGCAGAGGCACCGCTGACGCGTTCGTCACGGACGCGTGGCGTAACAGGAAACACTGCCCGTGACAAGCGCGGTAGTCACACCGCCAGCCTCCCGCTCCTTGCTTTGGCCTCTCATCCTCGAGCCCGCGTTAGACCATGTCACTCTGGCTTCTGGGCTATGCTGAAACTTGATTCTCTCTCTATACTCACCTCGCCACCAACAACCGACTTAAAGAGACTGTGCGCGGTACGCCGGGAGATTTTATGCACGGCTGAAGATTGGGTCATGGAGGACGGATGTGGGTATGAGGTAAGTCAATTTTCTCCGTCACAATTTATCGCTCTCGCGAGACATGAGAAGATGTCGGGAGCACCGCGGATGCTCCCTGAAACGCAGGATACATAATCTCGGCTTCTGTGAACACATCAGTCGCTGAACGGCTTTGGTGTTGATTGAGAGCCGCGTTTCGCGAGGACGTGTCTCGCACAACGAGGCTTTGCTCGCCTTCTCCTTCTTCTTCGAGAACCTCCAAGTGAAGTCTGCTCTACTTCTCGCCTGTCAAGAGTGCTCTGATGGTGTTCTTGTCTCAGCGTTAGAATCACAGGTGATTATCAGGCTACTTTGATGCTCGTTGACAACGCGAACGGATCCTCAAACTCTTCTTTCTGTGGCTTTTGTCTCGCTTTAGTCTCGAGTTCACAACCTTACGCCCCATTGCTCATGGGCAATGCACCGGTAAGGGTTGTTACCGACGCCTTGAGCGCTCAGTCTGGGACCCCTACGAGACCGCGCACGCCATCTTCGTGGCACCTTCAAGCGATCATCATCTTCCTGCCCGTACGCTGCCCGTGCGTTGTTGACAGCTCTCCGCAGCCCGTGCTTCTCCGGCATCCGGCCGCCGGTCTCGCGCGTGGAAGGCGACTGCGTGCAGTCGTCCGTCGTCCGTTGTCATAACTTCCACTAAGGTCTGCCCACGAGTCTCTGTTGTGGGGTCGTTCCTTGCCATTCCTCTACTGAACACGTCAACCGTCTGCTTACGGTGTCATGCTTCGCGCTGTTCCGACGCCAGGCGTCTCGCTGTCCGACTAGCGCGACCCTCTTCTTCCTACGTCCCGAGCTTTACTCCAGCGCCGCGGTACGTGAAGATATGATGCACCTAGGTATGCGATCCTCTCATACCCACTGAGCTGTGACGGTCAGCGAAGGGCCGTGTTACATAGCGCTAGTCAGCCAGCCATGCTACTATCGGTCTCAAGCTGAACGATCATGATTTCGTAGCACCGTGGGTACATCCCGTCTTTCCCCTGAGCGCTGTCTGCGAACATGACTGCAGTTGACTTCTGGTGTTCGATCTCCTCCAGCCACCCCTATGTCCACTCACGGACCGTCGCCGCTGGGTCCGCTGCTCATGGTACCTGCAATATCCTGACGGGGCGTGTGGCGGAGGAGGTCATGAAACTGCAGAAACGCGGCAGAACAGCGCATGCGCTGTAAGTCAATCTGTCTCGTTCTGAAGAAGCAATCGGGGTCTGACGCGAACGACTCTTTGACAGATTCATCGATGTTACGACGTCTCGATGTCAGTATCATCAGCTTCTTTGACCGCTGGCTGATATACCTTTGCGCTACTATAAGAGCGGTACCTGACAGTACGCTCAGGCTTCCTTTCATATCCGCATCCCTCGCAAGATCGCAGTTACGGTCTGAGATGCTTCCGAGGCTCGTGACGAGGCCCGCTCCTCTGCTTCCCGCTGGGCTGTCGGTCTCGAGCCACGGAGTCGACAGCTACCTCAACGGTCTCTGGAAATACGTCATACTTGGCGCCATCTCGACGACGATGCTAGGTACGCACATGCGCATAGACTCCTCGGCGTGAGGTGATGTTCCGTGCACTATCACAGGCATATTCAGCATCCTCGTGTTCTTCGCGACCATCGTGCTCGTGTGAGAACGGCCGTCATCTTACCATGTTCATGCCGAGCCTGATGCGCACTTGCACTTCAGTCGGAAAGGACTGCGGCACCGATCCACGTTGATCCTACTGGGAACGATGTACGCCATGTACGCATCGACGGTGACATACTGGGTCATACTCGTCCTCAACGCCATCGGGTACTACCACGCCGCGCAAGCGTACTGGTCGCAGTTCAACTGCCAGTGCCTCGCGGCCAGTATCTGGAGCGTCGTGCAGACGTCCGGGGTGCAAGACAACTGCACGCATCTCCAATTTGGGCTGCCAGGGGCGATGCACGCGCTCACGACGTGCGTGCCGACGATCATCCTGACCGTGAACGTAGGTTTCTTCCAAGGGCATTTGGCTTCCTCGACGTGCGCTGACTGCTGCGCGATAGGTGCTTCTGGGCGACGCGATTGTTTGGTGGCGTGTCCTCGCGATTTGGCCGAACAGCCTCATAGTCCAGGTGGCTTGTGTCATCCTCCTCCAGTCGACCCTCTGTGAGTCTATCACCAACGGAGTGCTGCGTTCGTGCGCGATCACGATCTGGACTGACTCATAACGACGTAGCGATGGGACTGTTCGACATCAGCGACTCGTGTCCCGAGACGGTCTTCACGGATGTCACGCTGGCCAACCTCGCGATGGTCCCGTCCGGAACCATGTTCGAACAGGACCTCTTTGGGCTTACTGCGTCTGTCCTGTCTCTCGCTTCGAACCTCGTCGCCACCGCGCTGGTCTGGTGCAAAGCGTGGTAAGCACGCTCTCAGCCCGGTACTGCTGGTGGTATCTGCGATGTACTGAAAGACCCGGATGCTTAGGGAGCACAGGAAGTTCATCTCAAGTGTATCCCTCGGTCGAAGCTCGAGAGTCGAGAAGGTGCTCGCCTTGTTGGTAGAATCCGGCGCGGTATATTGCGTTCTTTGGGTACGATCTTCAACTACGAGTCTGCAACGGAACCGCTCTAACGCATCCGCGCTCGCTTCGTGCGTCGCACATCCTAGATGGCGATAGTCGCGTACCAAGTGACCTGGCAAGTTCAAGGTACGGACACGCTTCCGCACGTGGACGCCTTCGTCGACTACTTCATTAAGGGCTGTCTGATCCCGCTCGTGGTGCGTACATAACATGAATAACTTGGGGTCCGTCTCGTGTTGGAAGACTGGCTGACGCCAACTGTCACTGTCAGGGCATGTACCCGACGGCGATTATTCTCCTGGTCGCGCTGAACAAGTCGCACTTTGAAGGAACCACGCGTGGGGAGATCGTGACGCCACACCTGTCGTTTCGACGACCCGACAGCTCGTGTACCAGTGGAACGTTTGACTCGGAGCCTCCGGCCGCATGCTCCGTTGGATGGTCGCGAAAATCCTCGCAGGAGCGGTGGGACTCGAGCTCGAGTACACTTCCTGTGGGGTCGAAGAACACATCCATGCGGGCTCGGGGCGGCGAGCTTCGGTCGTTATGAAGATCATCCGTGCTTGTGCGACGTGTTCGTACAGGGAATTAGTGAGTAGTGCGAGATGCGGTACAAGAGGTTGAATACTAAGTAGTCCAGTACCACGAATAGACAAAGTCCGAGTCCATCAGCCCGTTATCCGAGTGTTCGAGCCCGAATTGGTTCCAACAGATGGCAGAAGCCTCCTCGCCGGCCTCGATCGCAACCTTAGAACGGGGTTTCAGCGGATCTCCGCTCAGCAGTTGCCCTCGCTCGCGACGTACGACTAGTACACGAAGTAGTCGGTGAAATTCTTGATCGGAGTGTCCCCGCTGCAGGCGGCGATCCTACGTCGCGACGATGTCAGTGGTATGCCTCGGCGGGCAAGGGAGATGTTTACACCAATCGACGCGGCGAAGTACCCCTTGACGATGTCGACGTTGGTGGGCCAAAGGTCGTTCGACGCATCGAGGGCGCTGTGATGGTCATGCGTCCGTATTAACGACTCGGTGAATCAAGGCATATTCAACGCACTGGTAGAAGCCATCAATGAAGTTGTCCTTGGGTGATCGTCTTGCCCTCCGTCGAGAGCTGCTGCAGGATCTATCGACACCCAGCGCAGGTCAGGAAACATGCCCTCTTCGAGCGGAAATGGTGGATACCTACTGGTAGAAGCCGTCGATATCGTCAATGAACACGTCTCTGTAGATCATTGTTATCATGGTGCTCACCGCTGTCCCGGGCGTGCGTGCGCGTGAGTCAAAGTTCTGCTTGGTGATCGTCTTGCCGTCCGTAGAGATCTCCTGCAGGATATGCTGTGGACATCCGGCACGAGTCAGCGGCCAATTTCTGTACGAACGGGGGTCGCAGAGTACTCACGGAGGTCGCAACGCGCACGTCCTCGTTGTGCCGGGAGCGAGGTCCGCGTCGACGGCACGGATGAAGCGCTGGACGTTTCGGCGCGCTGGGAGCGGGCGGTCGGGGGCCCGAAGAAAGCGAGACAAAGTCCCCGAGGCCGTCGCGGGTGATTTGCTGCTCGCAGGTCGTGCGGAGGGTGTTGCACTAGGGGAAGTCGCTACCCTGACGCTTGGAAGCTGGGAGGGCGGCAGCGGCGGAAGAGAGGACGAGGGCGAGCATGGTGAGAGTGCGTACGGGTCGGGTGGCGTGAGATGGGATGAATCGGAGACTGAGGTTGGTCGGTGGAGGATAGGGTCGTTTCATACGCGATGGGTCCTAGCTCGTTGTCGACGTGGTTCCAGGCGGCGGGGCGCAGGAGACGTGGTCTATGTCCCGGCTGGCTGTTTCGGGCACTACTGCTGCGGACGAACCTACACGGGCTGCACGAGGCCTTATATCGTGACATTTGTCCTGCGGATGCCTGAAGTCAGCTACATAATTAATGGAATCGGATGGGGAAGGATGGTCCATAGAGACGTACCTGGATACGCTCACTGCCACGCCCTTCGGTGATCGGTACGAACCAGTACGATCGGGAGGAGGAGGAGAATTAATCAGGAAGAGAGGCTGCGGTCGCGAGACGCACTGCAGTGACTCTCGCATCACGCAGGCGCTTCTGGTACTTGTCTTCGACCACCATGTTCCCTAGCCCGTTTCCTTGTCTAAAGGTCTCCGACTCCTGAATTTGATCTAGCTTACTGGGGACTGCACTGGGGGATAGGACGAGCCCGAGACGATGAATCTTCGCCCGTGTCGTGCTGCGAGCACGCGACTGCTCGCGGCAAAAAAAAACATTCGGCCTCCGGAGGGGAACTCCTGAACGACCACTGCATATCTATGGAACCCGGGGCTGCGCTGCACTTATCGATTCGAGGGTATGTCTGTACGTGGTTTTCGCGAGCCCTCTGTCGATACTCCGCAGATCTGGGCTGTTCCGTACTTGGCTGTGTGGTGCGTCTGAGTACTTACGCTCGCACTGTAGTAGCGAGATGACGCTCTCGCGAGGCGTCGATGCTCTTTGAGTAAGGTATGTACCTAGAGAAGTAAGCGATACATAAGTTGCGGAGTCCGATCTCGCACCTCTCCGGAATCCGGATGACTATACGCGTTGTCTACGCGTTTCGCACTGAAAATTGTGAGATGGCTTACGGTCCCCGAGGCGACTTTCCTCGCTACGGGCTACCCTCACGGCTTCATTCCTGGCTATCCGAGCTCCGCGCTACCGTCCTGCATACACTCGCCGGCGGGCGAGACACATCGCGATGTTTGATATTCGACACTGCCAGTCTTGGGCTTCCGACCCTAGCGAGACACCGCTGTGTAACTTGGAAGCGGCTCGATTCCAGTGAGACCGATGTACGATGGACTTACAACTCCAGCGCTGCTTTGAACACGACTCGGTAGCAGATTGCGGCCGCTACTGTCCGCCTTCGTACTTCTCGCTGTGTCTGCAAGCACAATTGCGACGAAGGTGAAAAGCGCTGCTACTCACCGGCACCTCGGATGCTTGGCCTACGAGCTGGGACGAGCTGGTCATCCAGGGGGCCCAGCGAACTTGAGCGAATTCAGAGTACTTTTAGCTGAGAGGTTCGTGTTTCCGAGGTCGGCTGTCGCGTCATAAGCGTCGTGCCATCGCGATGTAGCACCGCAGCCCAGGAGATGACTCTCATTGTTTCGCCCTTGTTCAGAGTCGTCGTGTGAAGCCGTCTCGTCGCGTTCGGTGTGCATCGTGCTAAGGAGGAGAAAGCAAGACAAGGCCGATGTCGAGCGCGGTTAGGGCGAAGCGCCAATTGATGTGGGCGCCTGTGCGGTCGCATGGGGACGCGTTGTGCTCGCTGGTGGCCGCGCTCTTCCTCCTCCCTCCCACCGCGTGTCTCCATGCGTCCACCGCCGCGCTTTCATCTTCGCTGTCTTCTGCAATAGCTTCAATACCAACCCCATAACCTCCAATCTCACAAGATTACGCCGATAACGAGAGCTTCATGAGCGTGCCGGAAGCGGTCGAGGGTCAGCGCGGTCACGGTGAGTAGCTTCCACTTTTCGTGAGCGTGCCAGGGCTGGAGGAGAGGTGGACCTATGGTAGATGGAGTCAAGCTTGAAAGTTGTGAGTGCTGAAGGTTTCTCTCTGCGTGCGCGCAAGGGCTGCACGGCAGCACACGACGCACTCGGTCAATCAAGACCTCATCTGCTGCATGATACGTCCTTGCATCGTCCCCGCTGCTCGGTTTACCTGCTCGGTATGCTCACGCATTTCAAGCGACTGGAGAGGGAGGGAAGTGTGAGCTTACCTGAGCAGGAACTGCGAGCAACGCGGCCGATGTCCAGGTCTGTCCTTCATATTAGATGTGACTCTGCACGCGTCGTACGGTATCCATTGCGTGGTTAGTACCCCAATGACGACCCCCACTTCTTGCGACGTCGTCCTGTGAACAGCGACAGGCGTACCGGTCCCCCATCCTTGCGTCGCTTCGATGGGGCCATGTCCTTCGACGAACTCAACTCACGTTGTCTCATTGCGAGGATCGCGTCATCCGCAGCTATCACAGTGTAGTCGCGATGATTAGGCAGGCGCATCGGTGAGCAGCGAACTGCCACGAGACTTGCCTCTCGCCCCTTGTCACTGTCAGACGTTGACCGGCAATTTCTGCCGCCCACACTCTCCTTTGTCCCCCGGACAGTTCGCCGAGCCATCTGTGGACAACTTCTCCGCCACGTCTCGTGGTCCACCTTTGTCTAGCTCGCGTGAACGGTTATATGCTCTGATACGCGGGTTGCAACTGCGCGTAGAGACGATGACTGACAATCATGCCTTTCTCAGACGCGTCCGAGAATTGGGACGAAGATTTCGAGTTCAACGGCCACCCGACGACGTCTCACAGCGCCACCAAATCCCCTCCCTCGAGTCCGCGCCGATCCAACCCGTCCACGCCTGCGAAGGACCGGCGTAGCTCCCTCAACAACTGGGCCGAACCTGGCCCATCCACTCCTTTGCGACGAATCCAGCCAGCCGAAAACTGGGACGACGACTTTCAAGACGCCGACTCTCCCGCCCCCCGAAAGACTTCGCATGCGAATGCCCAGAACGGCGGCGCACGCGGGAACGGACGATCTTCGTCACCGGTCGAGAACTGGGACGACGAGTTCGAGGACGGGACTGCGCGCACGCACGCGTCTCCGAAGAAGCGGACACCGAAGAAGCGGCCGTCGTGGCCGTCGTCAGACGAGGAGGACGAGTTTGGATTCGCCGATAAGGAGGACGACCGGACGGTGACGAGCCGTTCGCGAGGTGTGCCCTTCCATCTTTCGACCGAGATCCCGCCTCCCGTCCCTCCTCTCCCATCCCCGTTCCCTCGTTCTCCGACCGCGTCCGTCTTCTCCGTCCCCATCTCCACCACGACTGGGCGGGACTCGGTGGCCGGCTACTCGTACTCGTCGACCGCGCACCTCGCGCTGCGCCCGACTGTATCAGGCAGCTCGGGAGCTATTGCCGCGCGTCTCGCCCTCCTTCCCCCGAGTCCCCCCATTCATCGCGAGCGCCGCCGTCTACGCAAGAAGTCCCGTCCGCCACCCAACTTCGAAGAGGGCATCTTCGAGCTCGACGACCGCGCTGAGCTGGCAGAGCCGGTGCGACCCGTCACGCCCGAGAACCCAAAGAAGCCACGCGACGTGCCCGCCACTCCCGTCGACGAACCTCCGCCCGATGTCGGGAACACCTCGACGAGGACGCCGCTCCTGTCGCGCATCGGCTCCGTCGGGAAGAAGTGGGGCACCGGGCGGAGGAAACGCGCCAGCACCGGTCCCTCAGAGATCGCCCTGCGAGAACGCGACGAGTCGTCACGCGAGCGTGAACGACAGCCCGACAGCGAGCGTTCGCGTCCGGTGAGCTTCGCCGCGTCCAGCTCGCCCGGGCACAGCGGCGCCAAGTCGTGGTTTTTTCGCGGTGGTGGCGGCGGTCAGGGCCCCGGGTCGCCGCCGCGTCGCGAGGGGGCCCTGAAGCATGAGACGAGCGTGGAGCGGCTGCTGCACCTCATGGGAGTCGAGCGCGGGCGTGAGCCGCATCCGGACTCGCCGAGGAGCGCGATTGCGAAGAGTCTGCACGCGCGCGAAGGGACGGGCAGCTCGAGTCGGACGTTGCCTACGGACCTTGAGGAGGCGATAGACGGGAACGGACTGCCAGCCTCTGCGCTGC
This sequence comes from Polyporus arcularius HHB13444, assembly GCA_004369055.1. Taxonomy (NCBI): domain Eukaryota; kingdom Fungi; phylum Basidiomycota; class Agaricomycetes; order Polyporales; family Polyporaceae; genus Polyporus; species Polyporus arcularius. The sequence continues at coordinate 18,696 of ML211489.1, forward strand.
TCTTTGGTGGCGGCGCGGCGAAACGGCCGACGTCGACGTCGATGCAGGTGTCGGTATCGAATGGCTCGTCGGGCTCGAGCACGCGTCCGCCTGTGCCCCGACACGTCTCGTACAATGACTCGCGACCGCGCCGGCCGGTCACCCCAGGCAGCCGTGGAAGCTCGAAGCAGCGGTCTGCGTCTGCCAGCGTGGAAGACGTGCACCGCGCGAAGAAGAGCTCGACGAGGACGTTTGACGACCACTCGAGCGACGCGCACGGCTGCGCGCCACCCGAGCAGCCTCCGCTCGAGGACCAGAAGGGCAGCCGGCGGTTTATGGGTGGCATCCGGCGCATCAGCCTCGGCGGGAGCAAGCACAAGCGGACGAAGAGCATCACCGCGGAGGAGCACGAGAGGGAGAAGCGGCCGCAGCGGCCTGGGACGTCGTCGTCAGCACACGAGACGGATGCGTCGCACGACCAGAGCACGCCGCGTCCGCCCTCGCGAGTGATTCGCAGCTCGCATGACGTCCCGCTCCTTCCGCCTATCGAGCTGCAGCCGCCGTCCCCGCCCCGGAACAAGACCCCACGCAAGCAGCTCGTGCTGGATAGCGCGAACCTTGCCACCCCGACGCGTAGCTCGATGGACCGCACGCTGGAGACGTCGCGTTCGCACCCGACGCTCTCGTCAAAGTCCTCTACCCAGACCGCTTCTACGGAGACTTCCCTCCCGACTATTCCGTCTCCCTTGCCGTCTCCGACTCGACCGCGAGGCTCGACGTCGCCGGTCCAAACTGCGTCTCTTGGCCGGACGGCTCAACTTCCGAAGGAGCGCGATGGGTCGACTAGCTCAGCGCTGCGGCGGAATTCGCTTGGGGACCTCAAGATTCCGGCGCGCATCAGCCAGGCGCAGGTGTCGTTGAAGCGCGATCTCACAATGGTGCGGGACTTCGCGACCAGCGTCGAGCGTGAGTATCTGCATCTCGTTGTGAGGTGCCCATGCTAACAGAGCGATGCCGTAGATCTCAAGCAGCTTCAGGCTACATACACGACGCTCGTCGGGCAAGTGCGAGAACTCATCAACGAACCGCAAGAGTCACAGTCGCGCCCGGTCTCGCCCAGCTTCATCCACTTCCCGAAGCCGTCTTCGCGGTCACGCGCGATGACGAACCCCGCCATGAACACTACGCCTACGCGAAGCCAGTTCAATACGGCGTTCCTCAACATCGAGGCCAAGTATCGGCTCTCGTGGGAGTGCGCCGAGTTGCTCATCGACCTCGCGGGTGGCGGAGGGAATCAGCCTACGTCTCCGCCTCCATCCAGCCAGTCTGCACCTGCTGTTCCGACTACCACGATTGATGGTCGGAAGAGTCGCGAACGGGCTATCACGCTGGCGGGCGACGAACCGAAGCCCGCGCTTGGATCGTCGTCGCCTGGTCCCATGTCACCGCCTCTAGCGAGTCCCCCACCGTCGCAGTGGCGAGCGTCCACCGGCCGGCACGACCTCAGCCAGCGGCAGCTCTTGCTACTCCGGGAGATGCTCAATAACCCTGATCCGTCAGCGACGATGTCGCTCGAGCCGCACATCCCCGAAGAGGACATCAACCGCAACTGGCGGTGGGGCGACGCGATGAACAGCACCATCACCCTCCCCAGCGAGGAGTCCGAGTCGATGCACGGGGTGCTGTCCCCGACGAAGAAGCAGAACTCGGCGCGCCGCGGCATGCGACACATCCGCGAGATGTTGAGGCGACTGAAGAAGAACCCGGGACAGCCGGTCATTCCACAGTCGACCTCGTCGGTGTCAGCGAGCACGGACTCGTCGCTGAACCTGCAGCACGAGTCTCGCCCGCAGTCTGTCGTGTCGAGGCGACATGCGAAGACTAGCATAGGTCCAGAGTCCGTCGCGTCTCGCCATCCGAACTCGCCGTATGGCACCACACCTTCTCTTACGCATAAGTCGTCCCCGCGGCGGCCGTCGCTCGCCTCCATCTTCCGGTTTGGGCAGAAGTCGAAGGCGGGGAACGCGTCTGTCGACGACCTCAGCTCGCCTGCGACTGGGTTGCCGAGCAGCAGCTCCGGGCTGGCAAGCGGTACGAGTCTCGCTGATGATGAGGCGGACTGGGATCGGGTCGAGTTCGCTTCGGATCTCGACCACGCCCCTCGCGCGTTGACCTTTTCGTCGGACGGTACTGCGACCGTGCGCGGGAAGAAGGGGAGGTCACCGTACCTGTTCCAGTCTCGCGTGGCTGATGCGGAGACTGCTCGTCGACCACCCGAAGCGTCTCTGTCGTCTCTGTTCACCCCTGCGGGCGAGTCCCCGAAGAAACCGGCATCTGCGATACCCCCATCCATCCTCGAGAGCTACACTCGGTCTACCAAGCTGTCCGACGTACGCGAGCACGATACTGGCGACGAGGGCGGCCCATCGCAGTCGAACAACTCGAGCGGGCAGTCGACGCGGGCCCCGTCGCGGAACAAGAAGCGGCAGTCTGCGCCTAGCCCGAGCGCACGTCGGCCACAGTCTCGTGGTAGGAAGAACCCGACGAGCTCTGTGCGCTCTGCGCCGCCGCAGCCGTGGGGCAATCCCAGTCCCGAGCTGAACTCATATCCGCTGCCGCAGCCCGACTCGAAGCTCGCGATGGCCCCGGAGAACATCAAGCCGCTGCTCGAGAACGCGAGGGAGGTGCACGCTAGGTGCACGGACTGTATCGCGGAGCTCGAGGCTCTGCTAGGGAGCGGGGTCGGCGTGAGTGCTTAGGCTCGTTGATGATGTTCGGACTTTGTCATCAGTACGTCGTTCGTTGTGGATTCTTCCGTTGTCGCTGTCGCTGTCGTGTCGCTCGTTGGTTTCCAGTCACGCTTACTCTACGCTATTCATGTTGCTTTCGCATTTTGCACTCCTGCATACGCTATCACGCCGTTTTCATGTCTCGTCATGTATTTGATGCATTTATTACGCGTACTACTTACCGCCGCAATGTCAATCACGTTCAAAAGCCCCGCCGGAGTGCGGCCGACGACAAACTCGAGAAGATCTGGAACCTTCAAGGGCGCACATCCGCGAGGAACGGATCTATGCTCCGCACTCGACTGGCCCGTCTCCGTTCTCGACCGCCATGATCCACTTCGAGGCTGTTTACAGTGAGTATCCCGACGCGAAAACGTTGTGCTCGAGGTCTCCCAAGCCTTTGCGACCGTACTTAAGAGGTCCACAACAGTGAGTTTGTCATCTGAATCACGAGTACGGAGTTGTAAGGTGCCCGGACCCACCTGTGTGTCACCACTGGATGACTTTCCATAAGGCTCTGCGGGTCTGCGGACGACCCTAGATCCATCAGTCGGAGCTCGAATATATTTAGAACCAATAAACCGTATCCATAAGGATGGTAACAAACTTACGAAGTCCGCAGATCAAGCCGCAGACGTCTCCGCTAGTACTTCTTCTTATTACCACTGCCATGTCCGCACCTGTGCCTCCCACGGTCCCGGTCTAATTAGACGTGTCAGATAGACCGATCCCACGGGGCTAATCGGAAGGCTTCTCCCCTTCTCTCGTACTCTTGACGAATATTGCCCGCAATTCTGTTATCTCTGGGCGATAAGATTTGTTTCCTTGCTTCCCTCACGTGTACGTCTTCCTATGTTCTTCTGCACATCTCCCGTGCCCTTTTCGGGTTCTTGAGCGGCTTTCCCCTCGAGGGCGCGGCGCCCGGCTGCTTTGGGCAAGCCCCGCCGCTTTCCATATCTGTGGTATGTTTTCCTCTGCCTGCTTTAGGTCTATGCTGACTCGTATGTTCCGGTGTTCGCAGACGCTCTCCGGGCTCCTCCCGCCCGACAGCGCCTCTCCCCCTCCCGCCCGACAGCGCCTCTCCCCCTCCCGCCCGACAACGCCTGTTTCCCTCTGGCCGCCGTCGAGGTTTATGTGCTCGTCGCCTCCCTCCCCACGGACCTGCTGCCTGTGCTCCAGCACACAGACATAGGCGTTGTGTGTTGTACGCCCGCCCGCCGCCCTTCCCGACGTCGGCCCACAAATCCCACGTGTGTATGGCGCACGGTCGCTCCTGTGACAGCTGACTGACAGCTTCTTTGGTTGCCAGGCACTCTCCGATGCATACCGGAGGCGTTGTACGGCGCCAGCACACCTTACCCCCTGCACCCCGCCCTTCAGCTCATAATGTACGACCACGGGAGAGAGCTGTAGAGGAATGGGTTCTGGCTTGGAGTGCACAGCGGGTGTGCAGAGGAAGGGAGACGGAGACTTCAGGGGAGGATGTTGGAAGGAGGACGGCCGTGCTTCTGTGGGGAAAGAAGATGCCTGACACGGTAAGTTGATGACATCCCAAAATGGTGCAAACACGGTGCAGCTATTCGGCTCACACATGCTCTCAGGCCGCGCAAGAGATCGTAAAGATTCATATGTGTTGAGGAGAGCGACTCAGAGACGTCCACAAGAATATTGTAGTGTGCATAAGTACCTGCATAATCAACCCCGACAAACAGCTGCTGTACCGCTGCGGCCTGCGGGAGAGTGCGGCAGGTCAGCGTGCCTGACCATCAGATTGGTCACGTGGGAGACGATATGGAAATCGCTCTCCCCGCAGCGTACTTGTTGCTTCAGACCACAAGTCCACAACAACGTCACTGCAGGACATTTGCACAGAACAGTCATACATTGCCATGGCCAAGAAGCTCAAGAAGAACATACACTACAAGACTACCCCTCAGAACCGGAGTCGGGAATGTGCTCGGCGTCGTCATCAGGACGACGACGCTTGCGCGCCCTTGCGCTGTCCTCCTGGTCCTCCTCCTCGTCCCCGTCCTGTTCGATGACCTTCTTGCGAGGACGGTACTTACCACGCTTCTTTCCCTTGTCCGCGCACTCCTTCCTCGTCGGCACGATCCCCTCCGCCTGCTTACGTTCGTACTCCTGACGACGCGCCTTCACCTCGTCAGTCCGGAGCCGCTTGAAGTGGCACTGTCCATCGTCAATCACTTGCAAGAGCTTCTGCAAGGGTTCCAACGCCGGGGAAAGGCTGCTGGGGCAGGAGAACACCTCGTGAGTCCACCCTACGAGCTCGACACCATGGTCGATGACAATGTCCTTTTCGTATGACTTATACTGCATCACTATGTTCTTCTTGCCGGTAATCTTCCCTGATGAGATGTATGTTTGTCAGGATCCGCCCACGGAATGGCCGACACCGAAACATCACTCACCGAGCATCACAGTGATCTTATCGTGGATCTCCGCCTTGAGCCAGTCCGTGCGAGCCCTCGCATTGCGCAAGAACACTGCAAAGACATCAGCCCGAACCTGAGAGTTAGGGTTATGAGACTACCCAGGGTGGCCCCAGGGTTGGCAATGGGTGAGGCAAGGCCAACCCTAGGGTGGGGTTAGTCACAGTTGGCAGCGAGCGCTTGGATCCTGACATGGGCTGAGGCGCCTGCTTGAACGCACAGGGGGAGCCAGGGGGTGGTGCAGCATGCGGGCACGACTCCACCCGTAAACATGGTGGGCGGGCGTGCGCAGGGGACGCATCGCATGCCACGGGTGCGCATGTTGCGGGCAGGTACGCCATGCGCGAGGCTCCACCACCGGGCGTGCGCAGGGGACGCACACTGGGCGCACGGCGCCGGTGTGTGTCAGTGGTGCATCGGCTAGGGACCC
>ML211490.1:0-24343 GCA_004369055.1 Polyporus arcularius HHB13444
TGCGCGCCCGTGCCTTCCTTCCACATTCAGCCTCTGCGCTTAGTAAGCATCCGTTCCGCGGAGGACTCGTTCCTCGTCCTCCACTTGAACATCACTCACCGCAGACGGCATCCTCAGGCTGTCGGTAAATAGAAAGGTAGCACGGGGGAAAGCGGAATAATCGTGAGAACCCTGCACGTGAAGTAGGGCAATGTCGGGTACCACGCTTTTCACGTGATGTAACTCGTCCAGGTGCCAGATCATAACCGGTTTCTTTTAGAGAACCGGAACTTTGAGGCCTCTGTACAATCCTAGACCGGTCTAAGACGTACTTTACATCGCTCATGTATACGTAAACGTCTTCAGAACACCAAGCCGTATACAACGCCCATGACCACCCCCGCGGCACCCAGACCCGAGTTAGCCATCCTGCTGGCCCCATTCTTCGGGATGTGCGTGACCTGCACGGCGAAGGCCTTGTCACTCACAGTCTCAGTAAAGAGAGGGAGAGCCGCCGCAGTGCCCGAGGCGGAGATCACCGGCGTGCAGACCGCCACGCCGTCCTTGACCCCACAATCCACCTGCGCGCGTATTCCCTCTACGTCCTCGACTACGTGAACGAAGTCGGGTCCCTCGACGAGCGTTGCTGCAGAAACCCGATCAGTTGACACGATGAGAGTTATACTCAATGGCGCGTACCAGCGGGGAAATCAGCGGACGACAGTGTGCCGCTGGCTTGTCCGGGAGAGAGGCGCCATGTAGTATGGCTGCCGTCGACACCCAATATGTCCGCAGACATGGCTACTGGTTCTGTGTCGGGAAGGTAGAGCGATACGACGTCGGCTTTGACGACATCTACGCCAGAGTCGTGTCAGTGCTGGCGCTCTGGTTGTGTTGTATATCATGGGCGACTTACAGGGAGCGAGGAGCAAGGGCACTGCCAGAGAGAGGCACGCGACGAAAGACTTGCTGATCATGATATAGAACGAAGTAGTGCGTGAGAATGGGACTCGGGCTCTGCCGGAGGGTAGAAAAGGTAAAGTGTGCGTTGAGGAAGTCGAAGGAGCACCAAGAACAGAAGGGAGAAGAATGAGTGTTTTGTTAGCAACCTGCACCCATATATACCTGGTACAGCTCAGAAGCAGTGCTCGTTCGTAACAACACAAAACGCCGGTGCCAGAGCCAAAGGAGGCCATGTAGCATCGGTCTCGCAACAAGCGGGACCGCGGTCAGCGAGAAGCGCGCTAACCAAGTTGCCAAATACGTAGGCGTTCCACCTGCCACCAGAGAGAAAAGCAGATGTCAAAGCCCCGATACCGCCGGAGAGTCGTAGGCCGTCCAACCAGAAACCAAAGATGCGCCCGAGACGACTGCTGCACCGGGTACCCAGTGGCAATATTTTGACGTGGGCGCCGTAGTACTTGATTGTTCATCCAGATCGCAGCACGAGTTTGAACGTCAATACATAAACCAACCCGATCGAAACAGGACATGTACTCACAGTCTCCAGGGCAACTCGACCAATACAAAGGAGGCGACGACGCCAAGTTGAAGCCTCTACGTTCCTCGTCATTGCTCCCGTAGCGCATGGACATCCTGATACCTTCGGGTGCACTTGGGGCACCAGTACGCGATTCGTGGCGATCTGCACCGGGAGGCTGGGTAGTGCTTCAACCTGTACGGGGCAGATCGCAACCAGTCGCACCCTGTGACCTCCTGCACGTGTAAGTATCTCCTTCTTTACTTGTGCGGCGAAACGCTATGATTGGCACAATCGCCCACCAACGTCCAAGAGTGTGCTCCGTCCCATATGGCGCGCTCGGAGCCGAAGGATGGCGGTCGACGAACGTGCGAGGGCGCAAATGGGCATGGGGGCGTGCGTGAGGCCTCGAGAGGAGGATAAAAGCGAGCGCATCGCATCCGAACGAACCGCTCGCTGATCTCCTTCCCGCGTCCTTATCAGTGATACGTTGCGGCGAGCATGCAGTGCTGGGCGCACCTCCTCCGAGCGATCTCGCTCGCGACTCTTCTCCAGACTTCGCGTTCCTCCGGGCAGAAGATCATCTTGACCAACGACGACGGGTGGGCTGTCGCGCAGATCCGTGCACAGCGCGACTCGCTGGTCTCCGCGGGCTTCAACGTACGTCGCATTTTGGCTGAGACACGAGGCTCCGCTGAACCGCCGAACTTGCAGGTCGTCCTATCGGCACCAGCGGACAACAGGTCCGGAACGGGCTCGTCGAGCGCGACGCCGCAACCGTTGACCCAGCCGTGCGAGTTCAACACTTGCCCGACTGGCTCTCCGGCCGAGGGTTTCAACGCGAGCGATAGTGAGTTTGTGATTGCTCGCCGAGAGGCCATTCTTGTGTTGACGGGCGTCCGAAACAGCGAGGTTGAACTATGTGAACGCCTTCCCGTGAGAGTTGGCACTATGTGAGGAATGACTACATACTCATGCTGTAGCAGCGTCGACGCCGTGAGGTTCGGGGTCCAGACTCTCGCACCAAAGTTCTTCGGTTCTGCCCCGGACTTCATCGTGAGCGGACCTAATGTCGGGAGTAAGTCGTCGACTTTGTGACGGTGCGCATGCACACTCACCTCTGTGCAGACAACCTGGGCACCGTCACCCAGAACTCGGGTACAGTGTAGGTCATCTTCAACAGCTCTCTGAATCTCTGACTGACGCAACGGGGTAGGGGCGCCGCATGCGAGGCAGCCAAAGAAGGTCTCCCCTCGACTGCCTTCTCCGCGGCCACGGACTCTCAGATCTCGTACACGACACTCACCTCGTCGCCGAACTCCGGGCTCACAAAGTCCGCCCTCATCTACGCCCAGCTCACGACGAACTTCACGAGGACGCTCCTCGCGCCCGCCGCGCGCCCCGTTCTCCCCGCCGGCGTGACGCTCAACGTCAACTACGCCGCGACGACCTTCACCTCGTCCGGGACGCCGAACGGCGACTGCACGAGCGCAAGCGACTTCACGTGGGTCTTCACCCGGCTGGTGAAGAGCTCGACCGCTGTCGACGTGGAGGACTGTGGGAGCACGCGGCTGCCGGACGAGGGTACTGTGGTGGGCTCCGGATGCTTCGCGAGTGTCACAGTGATGAATGCAACCAGCAAGTCGGACGTGAGCGCGAGCGTGCAGGCGCAGGTGCTCCAGAGGCTCCAGCCGAGCGGCCTGTTGACGTGCTTTACGGGGTGAAGAGACTCTGCCGAGGGCTGCAATGGACATGTATCTCTTGCTTTGTGGAGGCGGGAAAGGGGGGATACCAATGTATACGCCGCGACTACTGATTAGAGAAATTGCAGACTCGGCGGCGAAAAACAGTCCATTGAGAGGTCCTCGGGCTCGACGTCTGGAGGCAGTCCTCCTCCGCCTACTATCACACACCTATCTCCTGTCTGCGAAAGTGCGCTGTCCGCCATCAGCAGCAAGACTTTGCGCGAAAGTGGCGATGATTCATGCTGGCGGCTCGAACACGGAGTTCTGTGTCCTTCCGAGGACACAAACTCTGCGAGCTCTGCGATAGGTCAGTGAAGACAGAACGTACCTTTCGTCACCGCTGAGACCAACGCGTGAGATCGCGTGGTACAGTGCGACCACCGTGAGATGGGTCGACCGATTCAGAGGCAGACGGCAGAACTTGAATTCACCGATCCAAGGGTCCGCATGGTGCAGCCAAAGAAAGCGCCATCTTGCAGTGGTCACTGGTCAGTAGGATGTCGCCGCTTGTTCAACATACGGGGCATTAAAGGAGGCGATCATTGGACACGACGTTGGCGGGAATAATTATCCAGGTGCGGGGGCGCCGTCAGTACAGCTCAGAGCAGATGTGGAGGGCAACGTCGTCGAAGACGAGGAGGACGAAGGGTAAAGGAGGTGAGCGCCGAGCCTCAATTGATCCGTTGAGCTTGGGCGCTCCGCAGCCGCCCTGGACCCAAACACAAGTGAGTTTCCAACTTTCGAGGATAACTTGCGATTTCTGCAAATCCTGTCATCACCATATAGCTCTGATATCCCGTATGGCTGGAGTTCCTTCAACGCAATGAGTCCTATGATTAATTTAAAACGAGTCCAGCGAACGAACAAGTACAGGTCGTCTAGTATTACAGGACGTCGTTCGGTGTACAACGGACGCGACGTGCAACACGCGTCCAAAGACGTAGCTATACGACTAGAGAGGTACCAGAATACATAGAAGACGAAGCGACCGCGGAGAGAGAGAGGGGCAGGGAGGTGGCAAGTGTTACGGTTTTGGTACTATACGAGCAGCAAGCGAATCAGAGACGAGCGACAAGACCAGTATCTAGCAGCCATACACACGACATAACAGTAGGAAACAGCGGATGGAGGGTGACGAAGGGTATCGCGTTCACTCGTCGTCGTCGTCACCGCTACCGGCGCTGTCGGCCTTCTTGCCCTGCACATTTTGTGAGCACGGCTTCGGCGGCGACATGAGAGGTACGTACATCGTACTCGTCCTTCTCCTTCTCTGCGCGAGTCTTGTCTGCTGCTGCCTGCTCGACGTAGGGCTGGAACATATCATCGTCAGTTATATTACACAGGCGGCTTCGGACGTATAGCCAGTGTTTCGATTCGACGCGTATACACAACGTCGAGCACCTGGCCAGTCCAATGTGGTTCCGCGCATGGGCGTCGTATGTGATGCAGGAAGAACCCATGCATACAATAAGCAGACCCAAGTGTGAACACGCATATACGGACCATTGAGGTCCGTATATGCGCGTCCACACGGCGTGCTTCGAATGCACGAGTCGCGCGGATCGTAGGACGGGTAGGAAGAGAAGACATACCTTCTTCTCCTCCTCGTCGAGCTCCTTCCACTTTGCCCCGAGGAGCTTGCCGATCTCACCTATTAGACGCGTTGCATCAGCCTCTCGACGTGTCAACGATCACCACCGATCGTGCAGACTCACCGAAACCAGCGTCGGGGTTCTCAGCCTTGATCCTTTCACGCCAGTCCTGCGAGAAGAACATGTATGCGGAGAGGGCGCGCTTCGGTGCTTTGGGGTCCTTCTTCGCCTTCCCCTTCGGCGCTTTCTCAGCCTTCTCGGCGGCCTTACGCTACATGGAAGACGACTATCAGCATCCCGAGCGCATACACAAGCCCTACTAGGGTCCCCCGGGAGGAAGGAGTCGAGATCAGGCAGTTGTGGCGGACATATGCGCACCTTCGTCGTCTTGCTGGTCTCCTTCGGCATCTGTTGGATTACGAACACCGTCAGCAACACATTCAACACGTCGCGAGACTTTGTGGAGCCGCGTCGAGGGGCCCAACACGACCGCGACGCGTCCCCCCTGCACGCGTCTGGGCGCGACGCGGCGCCCCGCGCCCGCCCCCGTCGTCGACGACGACAGCGGACACGTATCGATCGCGCGCAGGCATCAGATAAGAGCGAAAGAGGTCCCATACACACCTTGTATTAGTTGAGGAAGGGGGGAGTGTGTGTGGTGGGCGAGTGTGTTGAGACTGGGTGCAGCGCTAGGCGCAGGCGGCGTACAGGCAGAGGAAAATGGCTGGCTGGCTGGCTGGCTGGCTGCTGGTGAGAGGGCTCTGCCTTGGTGGGGGCGCAGGCTTGCGCGGGTGAGAACAGAGTTAAACAACCCGTTAGGTAAGCAGATGTGACAGCCCCGCACGTGAGCTCCCGCACGGACCAGTGCACTCGTGACGCACCCGCGTTGCGTGACTGTGATCGCTGCGTAACGCGACCAGCCGCGGCAGAGCCTCGGGGCGTCCTGCTTTTAGTTTTGTTCCTGAACGCGTTCTCATGCTAGCAGTGCAGTGATATCGTGATTGGGAGATACAGGATGAGACACAGGCCACAAATCTTGTCCCAGCATAGCGAGACGTAGCGTACATATGCATGGCGACCTATGGCGACACAACTAACCGCCGTTCCATCGGATGACTCAAAGTCATTGCACGAGCAGGGGCGGGATGGGATCTGCATCGCGCCGATCCAGGATGTCGTAATGTCCAGGGCTTGTGCATGCTTATCAGTCACGGTACACGCACAGATAGGGTCGAACCCCAGGCTCACCGGTACAGCAAGTTGACCGGCTCCAGGAATGTGAATGGCGCGTTTTGGAAGGGTACAAACGACACCTTCCCCTGCGGGTCGTGGCCATCGAGGTACGCCACGTTGACGTTCACCTTCAGCGCGGTCGCGAGCGCGTTCATCTGCACATGATCTGCAGGGTTCGCATGAGAAGCTGTGTACAAGACTCGGGAGCGACCCGCATCAGCTGGCCCACCTGCTTCCTTGCCGACGGCCTCGACGAAGTTGTTGCAGAAGCTCTCTGGGTCCATCTGTTCGCCCGTCTCCGGATGGATGAGGAAAGCCGCGATCTCCGGGTTGGTCTTGATCTCCGCGGACGTCAGCAGGCGCAAGTACACGACGATGGAGTTGGAAACTGTGCGGAGAGTCGTCAGCGACGTCTTCAAGGCTCGTCAAACTTGAAGTCTGTAAGTACCTTCGGGGTTGTTGAAGGCCTCCAGCAGCGTGTTGATGTTCAGGACCTGGCCGTCGGGACCCGGGCTGATGACTTGGTTGATCAGGCCCGCCAAGCAGTCGTAGAAGTCCTCGAACACGAGCCGCTGGAACCCGACCTGTTCGAGCTGCGGCTGAGACGCCTCAAGGACCGAGAGCGCGCCGGTCGCAGCAAGCATCGTGTCCGAGGCGTTGAGGATGTTCTCGATGTACGCAAACGCAAGGGCTGCAAGCACCATGACGTGAGCGAGGTTATTCGTGGATATCTCGGCGACAAGCGACGACCCGGCTCGCGAACTCACAGCGATAGAAACAGTCACCTGTCAGCGGGGGAAACATTAGCACCACATTTCGAGCAAGGGCACGCCACGCCACTGACCATCGCCGCGGGTGCGCCGTACACCGATCCAGCCTTCGCTGATCAGGTAGTCGATCTGTTTGACGAAACCCTGCGATCCATTCACGTACTCCTCGCGCAGCGTGAGCATCGGCGCAAGAGGCGCGATAAGTGGTCGGCTGGGCGTATCGTCCAGGGCATCACCTGGAAAACTCTGTGACATGACGGGACGAGCGTGAGTAGGCCGATCGGGAGCAAAAGCTTGCGCACGCACCTCAACATGATCAAACAGTCCTGCAGGCGGGAGATCGTCTGCTTACGGGGTGTGGCGCAGCGCAATAGAGATCAGCCACAAAGCCGCACGCACGCCGTACGCGTTATGGAGTTATAAGACACGCACCTTCAGCCTCAGCCATGTGCACGTCGCCGTCCGAAGCAACTTCCTGCCACTGCTCATCGACATCGGGGAGATCTGTCGTTTTCACCCTCGCTGCGGGGAGATGCGGTCAATGCAGCTGCCCGCTCCGCGCCGCCACCGGGCCAGACGTACGTGCTTCGGGCGAGCGGGACGCAGGGGCCGGTTCTGCAGGCGCGTTCGCGTTCGTGTTCGTCGAGTCTCCAAACGGCGAGCTCATGGTTGTAGGACGTCAAGGACAACTAGGGTATGTGATCTCGCGCCGTCCGAAGTCGTACACTGCCTCATTTGCGCGCCGCGGTGTTGTAAGACTGCTAGAAGAGGCGGAAATTGCCGACAATAAGGAGACCGTACTTGGCTTCGATTATGTACTGTACGTGCGTCAAGTGGGATGAACTGAACGCGCTCACGGACAGGCCCAGCGTATACAGTCGGGAGATGGGAGTCGGAAGGTTAGTACACCGTTGGTCGGACGAGACCCCTCGGTTTATGTACGTATGTACTGTACGTGAAGAGATGTGAAGAAGGACAGATCCCTTGAACTCGATCTGGTACTATAGACGCGCATGACTTGGGATCTGCGGCAGAGGTCGTCTGCATTCTTTCCCTTCTTTCATCATCTCCGATTCTCGACTTGTTCGAACCAGTCTCTGCGGACGGTTTGCAGTACGTATAGCTCGTCTGTTGCATGCCCGGTGGCTACAGCTACCGTCTCTTACGACCCTATGCAAGATTCACGCGAATGGAGCCCTACAAAAACTGGTCCAGAGAAGAGCTGATCGCGCGTTTGCAGCATCTGGACCCTCACCATGACCGACCGAGACCCGCGACGACACCGCAGGGCAAGCCGTTTGACTTCAACGCGTATCCGAAGCGCAAGATCGCGCTGAAGTTCACGTACAATGGCATCCACTACGGCGGAATGGAGTTCCAACGAGATCCCGCGCTTCCGACGGTCGAAGGAGTGCTTTTCGACGCACTCGTGCACACGAGGCTCGTGGACCGTGCGGGTGGACTCGAGGGATGTGGGTGGCAGAGATGCGGGAGGACGGACAAGGGCGTGAGCGCGGGCGGGCAGGTCGTCAGTCTGTGGGTCAGGAGCACTCTTGGCTCGAAAGCCCCAGAGGAAGCGGCACCCACAGAGCCGGAGTCTACTACGTCTGCAGAGCCGTCGGAGGACGGCCCCGGTCTCGAAGGAGACTTTGGCCTCATGGACGACTTTGACGAAGCCCCTACGAACAACTCAAAGCCCACCGAGCCCGCATCTGCAGCGCTCGAGTTCCCGTACGTGTTCGGCCTCAACCACATCCTCCCTCCCACCATCCGCGTCCTCGCCTGGTCGCCCGTATCAGACGAGTTCTCCGCCCGCTTCAGCTGCCGTTGGCGGCACTACAAGTACTTCTTCTCCCCGCGCGGGCTCGACCTCGCCGCGATGTCCGACGCGGCCGCGCGCCTCGTCGGCGAGCGCGACTTCCGCAACCTCTGCAAGATCGACGCGAGCAAGCAGATCACCGTCTTCACGCGCCGCATCCTCTCCGCGACGATCGACCGCGCCGACGCCCATGGGGACCTGTACGTTTTCAACCTGCGCGGGAACGCGTTCCTGTACAACATGGTGCGGCACATCATGGCCATCCTCTTCCTTGTCGGCTCCGGGCTCGAGAAGCCGTCGGTCATGACCGCGTTACTCAACGCCGATCCCGCGAACCCCCTCCCCCCGTTCCGCGAAGGCGAGGAGCCGCCCCCGATCGTCACGGGGAAGCCAGACTACCTGATTGCGGATCCGCTCCCGCTGATGCTGTGGGACTGCGGGTACGACGACGGCGTGCTCGACTGGCGCACAGACAGAGCGAGCGCGAAGACCGGCGAGTCGACCAAGAGCCCGCTTCCAGGGATGATCTGCGACCTCGAGCGCGCGACCATCACCGCCGCGCTGGACGAGCACTTCTTGAAGGCGGCGGAGGCACACCACAAGCCCCCGAAGCAGTACTTCCCGCTTGGTGCTCCGGGCGTCGAGCCGCTGCACCCTGGCGCGATGATGAGCGTCCCGCTCGGGGGCGGGATGGTGAAGCGGGCGGGCACGTACGTCCCGCTGCTGCAGCGGAAGCGCATGCCGACGCCGGACGAGGTGAACGAGCGGTATCGCCTAGGACGCGGTGCGAAGAAGCTCGGGCGGAAAGCTGCCCCGACACCCGCAGACGAGGGAGACGAGTAGCATGTCAGCATGTGCCTATGCACGGTATACAATTGTAGCTCTAGATCTAGACATACATGCCCCACTGAATACAGCAGAATTACATTTACTGTGGTATGCTCCCCTCGATTTCCTTTTTTTTGTTGATCGTCCGTCCGAGCTCGAGATCACTAGGAGTCGCACGGGACAGACCAGTTGTCCCACTCGGTGCGGCCCTCCTGGATCTCGGTCAGGCGGTCGTACAGTCCCCGTCCGACGGGGCCCAGGGAGCCCTCGTAGGAAGGGAGGGTGATGTCCTTGCCGTCGAAGCCGATGCGGCCCACTGCGACGACGACCACGGCGGTGCCGACGGAGAACACCTCGAGCAGACGGCCCTCGTCCGCCCAGGCTGCGAGCTGAGGGACGGTGAGCTCGCGCTCGGATGTGTGCAGACGGATCGACGGGTCGAGTCCGGGGAGAGTCGTACGCGAGGGGTGCGCGGCGCACAGCGCGAGAGTCGAGTCGCGCGTGATACCGGGCAGGATCGTCCCGTCCAGAGGGGGAGTGAGCACGTCCAGATCTGGCGAGTGATTTCAGCGTCGTGCAGTGACGCGCAGGAGCAGGTTACTCACCACCATCGTCTCTCCGCACGACGGCGAAGAAATTCATCGCGCCCGCCTCGGTGATCTTGTCCCCGAGCAGCCACAGGCACTGGTCGTACCCGAGCTTGGCGGCGTACTGCTGCGGCTTGAACGTGGGTGCGTAGTTGAGCGCGAGCTTGTACCCGCCCGTGCCTCCGGGCCATGCACGGACGTGCTCCTGGACGGCGAGGAGGTTGACTGGGCGCGGGCTGCGGAAGTACGGACCCGTAGGGCACATAATCACGTAGAGGGTGGCGGAGTCGGACGCTGCCACTCCGAGAGCTGAGGAAGTTCATGAGCACCCGATGGGCCGAGGGAGGGACGAGCATACGTACAGCTGCGCGTGCCAATGATGGTGGGGCGGATGTACAGACTGTGGCCCTTGACAGTGGGAATCCACCGCTTCTCGACCATGACGAGTTTCTTGATGAGCTTCAGCAGCTCGTTGGTGTCGAACGGAGGGAGCGCGACGCGTCCGGCAGACATCTCCATGCGCTGCATGTTCTTGTCGGGACGGAACAGGCGAGGTGTGCCGTCAGGCCCCAAGTATGCCTGCATTAGACACAATGTGAGCTCTCATCATAGAAGGCGTCGCGACGAGAAGTTTCAAAGTGGAAGACTGGACGACCTGGCTCCACTGGCAGCAGAATGTGGATGCGTACCTTCATGCCCTCAAAGACGTTCGTTGCGTACTGCAGGCATGAGCTCGCAGGGTCAATCGAGAGGGGCGCGTAAGGCTTGATCTCGGGTGCGGACCATCCGTGGATGGGATCGTAATGAGCGACCATCATGTGGTCGGTCAAAACCTGCCAAGGACGTCAGAGACGGGCGGAACTGGGATATCACCTGGGGCTCGAACGGATGGAACTTACCTGACCGAACTTCAGCTCCGCAGCGGGAGGGACGTCCTTGAGCTGCGTCGCGAGGTTGATTGTGAGCTTAGAGGCCTGTGTCTGGAGTGAGCAGGTAGGAAGAATAGCAGTCGTGTGAGCACATACATCGAGCTCGGCGGGGGCAGCAGCGACGGCATCGCCGTTCGCAACTCCGTTCTGAACCTGGGAGATAGCCATAGGATATGAGTGGCGAGGTGGTGGCTGGTGGGAGGAAGAGTGGAAAGAGTGGCAGCAAGTCCCAGTTCTGACTCCGGCAATCGACTTTTATTTCTCAATCTAATCTTATCTTCGAGCACGCCGATGGGATCTTGAGATCGGGTCGCTCGACAATCACGACGGGCATCTCGGGCGCGTCGTCTGCTTCTCCAGTGCTTACTTACTGGCAGCGAACTGCCAGAGACTACATGACTGCGGCGCCATACTATGATCATGACACACTGGGACAGGCAAGAGCTCAGAGCTGCGTGTTCGCACTGAACCGGGCAGATCTATGCCCGCGGGACGGACTCTGGTCGACGAACGTGTCGCTCTCATTTGTCGCGCTCAGGCTTCTCGCGATCGACCCATATGGTGTTCTTCTTGACCTCTTCGCTTGACATACATATAGAACTGTGGGCCCCATGAGATCTGCTTTGGCCCTCTCTCCTTCTCCGCCACCCCCACTGTCTCCAATCCTCCGGGATGCACGTGCTTGCTCTCGCCCTTCCTGTGCTCGTCGCGGCGACCAACTTGAACATCGTGATCTCTGACGACGACGGATGGGCGACCGCGCAAATCCGGCAGCAGTTCGACGTCCTTTGGAAGACCGGGCACAATGTGCGTGTTGCTGCCATGTTCGAGGCGATGGCGCACCCGACACGCGAAGATTCAGGCTTGACTTCTCGCACATAGGTGGTGTTGTCCGCTCCAGCCCTCAACCAGTCGGGCAAGAGCTCGCTGTCCAAGACCCCCACTCCTCTCACTGAGCCCTGCGAGTTCGACACATGTCCCACTGGCTCGCCCGCTATCGGCGCGAACGCGACAAACCGTGAGTCCTGGCCCCTTCCCCTTCCGGGTCCCTCTGTTCATGCTGCGTTCCAGCGCGTCTCAACTACGTCAATGGATACCCGTGAGTGTGATGTCATTCCGAGCGTTCAATCCTCACCATTCGATCGGGAGCGCAGTGTCGATGCAGCCAGGTACGGCATCCAAACGCTCGCCCCGCAGTTCTTCAACGGCGCGAAGCCCGACTTCGTGGTGAGCGGCCCGAATATTGGCAGTGAGTCGCCTGCAACCAGTCTCCTTGCAAAGTCGCTGAGACGGTCACCAGGCAACCTAGGGCTCGTTGTTCTCCTCTCGGGCACTGTGTGCGTCCTCCGACCCGCGGCTCAATAAGACGCTGACCGCCTGTGTTCAGCGGCGCTGCCTGCGAAGCTGCTCGTAATGGTGTTCCCGCTGCAGCTTTCTCTGGCGTCAGCGGCTCTGAGGTCTCATACACGACGCTCGAGTCCGACCCCACCGCCGCGTCCACGCTCGCGGCGCAGGTCTACTCCAATCTCACCTCGAGCTTCGTCACCGCCCTCGCCTCCACACCCGGCCCCCTGCTCCCTCCCGGGGTGATCGTGAACGTCAACTACGCCGCGATCGACAGCTGTCCGACGTCCACGAGCTACAAGTGGGTGTTCTCGCGGCTCGTGTGGAACATCTTCGAGACGGACTTCGAGACCTGCGATTCGGACCACCTTCCCTCGGAGACCAAAGTGGTGAACGCGGGGTGCTACGCCAGCGTGTCGGTGATCAGCGCGTCGAACAAGCTCGATGTCAACTCGACGTTCCAAGGGCAGGTGTTTGATCGGCTGCAGAGTCTGCCTCTGGCGTGTCTGGATTGAGAACGAGGCGCATGTCATGACTATGTATCATCTGGGTCATCAATGCAACAGGCCCCGCTCTCCCTGCACGCTCCCGCTCGCGCCTACGTCTGACTTGCTGACCACACTCGTCACCGTGACACTCGCGAAGAACCCGTAGTGCCTCGTCTGGCAGAGGCGCGCTCCCACAGATCTAGCTCTTCAGAGCTCTTCGTCAGCCGCTGACCCTCGCGCAGCCGCCGTTCGCCGTTCCGGACGACATTGAGCGCCACCATAGCGGGAGGCGGCGGGTGCGAGGATCGTCTCTTCAGGCTCGCTGTCAGCTTCGCGTGAAGGAGCCCAGACTTCGCGAGACCGGAATTGGGCAACGAGGTGAGTGTCATGTACGAAATCTGAGAGTAGTCCGTGGCCGCGGAGAAGGCATTTGAAGCGAGGCTGCATCGCATCCGTGCGGCACTGCTATGCCCCTCCAGTTAGCACATCCTGGAAGCGATTGAAGACCACCTACACTGAGACAATGACGGTATGGTGCCCAGGTTGTCTGCAGAACAGGTGAGTGTATGCGCAGAATCAGAGAGTCGAGGACTGACTTGCGACGGTAGGTCCGCTCGCGATAAGTAAAGTCCGGGGGCGGAACCAAACCTGCAGTGTCAGAGTGTGGAGCCCGAACCTCCTCACGTAGCGCGAACACTCACGGGAAGGCGTTCACGTAATCCAATCACGCTGTTCCGGACGTCCCCCTCTGGCGGGGAGCCAGTCAGGCCCCACTAGTGCCATGGGAACTCGCACGGCTGGTGTCGCGCCAGTCCGTGCCCCTTGCACTCTGGGAGGTCGCGACGTACGTAGTCGCGCTGGACATGGAGAAGTCAGCGATACACGTGGCGAAGGTCACAGGATGGCGAGGCTGTTCCCCGACATACACGGCCCCCGAGCGGGTGGCGGGTGCTAGGTTCGCGGAGGCTGATTCCTGATAGTGAGCTTCGAAGCCAGTACAGATCGCTACACACGGGAGCAATATGGCGAGACTCGAGGGGTGAATAGCTCCCCCCTTCCGGATTACCGGACATCCGGCGGTCTTGCCGTCATCGCACCGTTTGGCTTGTTCCTCGAGGTGGCGTATGCTGGCATGAACATTCGCTGTATGTGAGTAGTCTCTGCAACTCGGGTTGTGTGTCGACGCGTTGACGTTCAGCGTCGTGCTGCGATCTAGATGAAAATGCATTGGTAGGGCCCTGTCAAAATGCGAGACGCCGCAGGAGTCTTGAGTGACTCTCTCTGCTTTCACTGGACGTCCTGCGATCTCCGGTGTCATTGCGGTTCTCCTGGGCGCATCTACATGCTTCGGAAGGCGACTCCTGTTGTTGCGAATGGGCACTGCCCGCAACGTGTGCCAGGTATATAGTAGGTGGGTGCTGGTCGGGCATGGTAGACTCATTCGGCTTTCTCTTCTTTTCGTTCGTACTCTTTCGACCTTTCACGCCGCACCGGTTGCGCTTTTATCCTTGCAGCTGCAGAGGACACGTCACTTCCCTTCGACAACATGTTCAGCAAGTCCCTCGTCGCATGCCTCTCTCTTCCCCTGCTTCTCGCTCCATGTAAGTTGTCTGTCGACGCTCCTATATCGGCCGTCAATACTAACAGCACCATGGGGTAGATGTTGTCAACGCAGACATCGTGTCGCTCTACATTCCCGACACACCCGGGTTAGCGATGTCTGCGGACATACTGGGCGTCGACGGCAGCCAAACCACCTGGCGCCTCTCCCCCGGACAACCCAGCGGCACGCTCTCGATCACTGACTTCCCTGTCGGTACGCACGCATCATGCATAACAACTTTTCATCATGCACGAATTGACGGATGTCTGCAGCAACGATGGTCGAGGGACCCGACTCCGTCCATTTCGTCGAGGACGGAGACGGAATACATGCGCAGGCGGATTGTGGGATCAAGAACGGTGTGGCCGTCTGCACGGCGGTGCTCTCTGGTTCGGCCGTCGTGGCGACCCTCCCCGTGACCACTGAGACTGTGAGCGAGAAAGCCTTCGCGGTGCAGGTTACGGGCATTCCGAAGAACGGGGCCAGCAGGATTGCGGGCTCCAGTCTGGGGGTCGTGGGGGTGGTTGTCGGCGTTATGTACGGCCTGATGTTCTGAAGGCGTCCGATAGATGTGCATCTGGTGCGACTACTTGAGCACCTGCCGCATGTCGGTAAACAGCGACATAATACAGTATCAATGGAGTTGCTTGGGTGACAGCGTAGCTGAACCTTGCTCTTCTGGCGCGTGGGTACATCCCCGTCCCGAGTCCCTCGTACGCGCATCTGATCTATCTAGCTGTGGTCAGCGCGAGGTGTGCGGGCCGGGGTAGGGCAAGGTGCGGTATGTACGAAGCGCTGGCTGACCCTCTTTCTCAAGCGCCTGTGGATGCGTCAGTGCTTTGAAGTCTACGCTCGAGTCCAACCCGACTGCTGACTCTACTGCTCTCTACTAGTACCATCGGAGCGCACACCCACTGCAGCTATGCCTCGTCTCTGCTGTCATATCCGACCGCGCCTCGTTCGTCCTAGTCTAGCCCCCTCAAAGCCGTTTGCGAGCGACTGATCAGCTGGCTCCGAGTCGTCAATGTCCACACGACTCTGCAGGGGAATCGCTCGGACGGTCTGCCTAGTCTGCATGTGGTGCACCTAGTAGATTGAACAGGACGCTCACCCCAAGGATATTCGTGGCGTTCAAGGCGCATGCGCATAGCGCATATTGCTTCCTTCGCCGGCCTGAGACCTGGTGGCTGTTCCTCGTGTTCGTCCCTCTCGCCGCTCACGAAGGACCAGCAGATTGGCTGTGCCCATCCTAAAACCTTGGCTTGTCACTCGATAGGGGTAGAGTATTCGTTCTGGGCACTACGGCGGGTTGCAGTGCACCATACTGTGCTGTGCTATATCAACGTCCGTGAGACAGTCGACGTCGACGTTGATGAGGCGTCGCAAAGATACATATGTAAGTTCCTTTGCCGCTGTGCCGCGTGTTGATCTACCCAGGACATTGATGTTCGCGCTGCGCGTGTCGTGATTCTCATGTAAAAAGAGCGACGGCGACGACGGTACATCTGTGTATCGCTTTCCTGTCTTTTTACTCTCCTGACCGACCCGGCGGCGCACTTGCTGCCACATTGCCTTTCCTTCAAGTCTCCCGATCATCTCGCCCGACGCATCAACTCGCCCTCTATCATCGCAAACTCCACATAGATACCGATCTGACGAGACGCTGATGTTGAGCGTACCTATCATTCCTTTCCTTTATGTATCAACGCTCCTCGTGCCATGTGAGTCTTTCACAGAATCTACTCAGCCAATGTGACACTGACCAGAATTTCGATTGTAGATGCGGCCAACGCGGCGGTAGTGTCCTTGTTCATCCCGGATGCGCAGCCTGGGCATGTCACAGCCAACTTCCTAGGCACCGACTCTGCAGGGCACACGACGTGGGCCATCGGGAACGGCCAGCCTAGTGACTCTGTCACGGCTACTCCAATCGGTACGCCCGCGACTTCACTTTCGTTGAAGCCCCGCTCATATGTGATCTTGCAGCAACGATGGTCGCAGGACCAACCGACCTCCACCTCGTCGAAGACGTACAGTCCGCGCTCGGGGGCATCCTCCATGACGACTGCGGTATCAAGGACGGGGTCGCGGTGTGCACGATCGTGCTCTCAGGCTCCGCGAGCGTGAGGACGGTAGGCATCAAGACGGAGAGCGCGAGCGCGTTCGAGGTCCCAGTAGGGGCCACGGCGCCGCCTGCAGCTCCCTCTGCCTCTCCCACTGGGGCTCAGGCTCCTGGAGCGAGCGCGACTGGGACTGCAGCCACGACAGGCGACACCGCTTCTCCTACGGGCGGAAGCGGTGCTGGTGACGGGCCATCGGCGCAGACTGCGGATGGGCATGGGAACGGTGCAGGCAGCACGAAAGTGGCGAGGCCGGCGGTGGTGTTTGCGGCCGTAGGGATATCGATCGTCCTTGCGATACTTTCCTGATGATATGGTTATGTTGGTTGTCGTGCGTCCGAGCAGCACAATGTCGTACTTACACATGTGCGCGTGAACACCAAGTACTTCAAGACTCAAGTTACACGTCGCTGCCTGACCTGCTCACAGTCCCCAATACATACTCACTGTAGCGGTCCGGCTTGAGTCTGATCCCAGATCTCCCTTTTGCTGCAGTGTTGGCAGTCTTCCGAGCATTTGCCATTGACGACTTGGGCCGGAGAGGATGCCGTCTGATCAGGATTCTGCGCAAGGGACCACAATCATTCGGGCGTTTGGCACAGTGGTAGCGCGCACGCTTTGCATTTCTCAAGTTGAAGAGTGTGCGTGAGGTCGAGGGTTCAAACCCCTCAACGTCCAGAATTTTTGGCATTTGGTGGTACGTTTTGATGAATTCACAAACGCAGGAGGGGAAGGCGGATACAGTAGTGTTACTACTACACACTGCACTTCCATGCTACTAGGTTACTTCGACTTACAACACCGCGCCGCGACGGAACAACTTACAAGTGACGGAACGCCTCATGATTACGTACTCTACTGTACACAGGCGGAGTCATTTGAACGACGTTCCTTCACTACTTACCACCCCCCGTCTGGATGGCCAACCTACGACATGGAGAGCTTCAAAGTAATCATCAGAACTAGCCGACCTGTAGGCTGGTCTTTTGGACCCATCCTGTACGCGATTGGACTGGTGCATTCACCGAAGCCTTTCACAAGAAAGCAACCCGCTATCCTCCAATTGCTGTCGCTATCATTCCCGCTGTCTCTCAGTAAGGACTTTGCTCTACATGGTCATCTGCGAGAACTGATTATTTGTAGTTGTCTTCGGTGTAAACGACGTCTACGATTTTGAGACCGACACCCGCAATGCTCGCAAGAAGATAGATGGCCTTGAGGGCACAATACTCGATCCGAACTATCACGCTGTCGTCACGTTCGCGGCCTGGGTAGCGACCGCCGTGATACTGGCTACATCCGTCCTCTCGGGCAGACAATCCAACGTCGCTGTGGTCTCGCTGCTGCTTTTATTGTCCTGGCAATACTCGGCACCGCCATTCCGCTTCAAGGAGCAGCCATTCTTCGACTCTCTGTCTAATGGCGTCATCATCGACCTCGCCTATCTTGCAGGTTACACAGCTGGTGGCGGCCGTCTCGACCGAAGAATGCTCACGCTGAAGGGCCATATCCTTGGCCTCTGTACAGCGGGCGTGCACGCGCTCGGGGCTGTTGTCGATGTGGACGCCGACGCAGCAGTTGGCCAGCGGACCATCGCTACCGTCTTTGGACCCCGGCTCGCTCTGGTCTTCGGAGCGATGAGCTAGTTAGTACCACTCTTCCTGGATCTACTTCGCTCGTTGATGAGTATGATCATGCGCAGCCTCACCGCGCTCTTGATTGAACGACAGCTCACAGTCTTCGGAGTTTACATCCTCGGCGGTCTCTTGATGCTTGTCGCTCCAATCACGGACCTGAGCCTTGCTCATGCGGCGTTCCAGTTGGTCGTCTATTGGAGCGGTGTTATGTCTGCGATTTGGTTTGCAGAGAAGGCAGTGGCAGCTGTTCGACGACGTCGTGCGAGCGCTGATCGAAGGTCTTAATGGACGTATGGGTACGCCGACCATTTCATCCCCTTGATGTTGCCTCCGCCCGGCAGCTGATCTGGCGGAGAAGGTTGGCAGTAATCAGCATCGCTTGCGAGCGATGAGGGCTTCCTGCCAGTCAGGAATTTGCTTGGAGTCGAATAATCCAGCGGGTAAGTCTCGGTCCTAAACTGTACGTACCTATACGTCGTCCATTGAGGAGACGATGGCTCTCACGATGTCAATACACTGACCCAATGATGTCTTTCGGGCATGGAGCAGATTCTTCATCTCCTGCTCAAGATGTCTCGCCGCGCTGTCCGCTTCCAGCAAGAATCTCGATGGCGCCGGCATTGCATGCTACCAGTTCCCGATCGCAGTCGACGAGAGGACCCGAGAGTATTAAGTGCCAAGCAAGCTTGCATCGTCCCTCTTTCGCCCTGGCTTGGAATCATCCGTCTTGTTGGAGTGCAGGCCGCTCCTCGACCATGTCCTCTTCGACCGATGTCGCTCTCATGTGAGCACTCCCCCCAAATCTCTCTACACCGTTCTCTCACCTCGAAGAACTCCAGTGTTGAGTCCGATATAGCAATCCGCACTGCGGGCACAGTTGCCTTCGGTCGGTTCTCTCTCCTGTATACCCCTTACGTGCAAGTTGACAACGTCTCCTCAGCGATACTTTACTACGACTTCGCACTGACTGTGGACACCGAGATCGAACGCTTCTGGGGCCGGCCCTGGTCGCTGGTCTCCTTCGGGTTCTACTTGAACCGGTACCTGTCTTTAATCGGGCATATTCCCGTGATGTACGAGCTCTACGCCTCAATGGCGCAGTCTGTGAGTAATTAGCATGTCTTCCTCCCCTGACCGCGCTGACCTTGGGCTGTATGAAAGCTGTGAGCGCAGCTTTGCTTCCTTGACGCCTTCGCACGGTGCTCAATTCGCATCTTCGATAACATCTCCAGGTGCTTCGAGTTGCAGATGTATCATCAGCTTCTTGCTGGAGTGACGCAGGTCATCGTTGGCGGTATGTCTTCTGTGCATGTGATGATGGTCAGCACTATACAGGGCATTGACAACGATCTTGACAGTGATGCAAGTATTCCGGGTATACGCCTTATACTCTGGAAGCCGGCAAGTGCTCCTGCTCCTCGTTGGCCTGGTCATCATGGGCTGTGCCATCAGTGGGGTTCGTATCATCCTTGCGGAGCTTCAACGTCGTATGCAGAGCTGACGTACCACACGAGAGCAGTGGGCTATCGGCCAGACATGGCACGTCCATCGTTCGTACCTTGTGAACGTACCCGAGAGGATAGGCTGCGATCTCACCATGTCCCAGGCACAGTCAGCATCCCATCTTCTCCTGTGGATCATAGGGCTGACGAGCATTTTATTCCAGGGGAGAATGTACGTCTTGCATCGACGTACCGACCAGTCACCAGATTATACGATTGACAATCCCCGCAGACCTCGCTGCCGTGTGGGCATGCGTGTTGGTATTTGACTTTGTAGTCTTCGTCCTCACGCTGTATCGGGTTCTCAAGGTCGGACGCAAGTGGCGCGGGAGCGTCTTCACTCTTATGCTTCGCGACGGTCAGTTTATCATCTGTGAGGTCCGCCGCTTTCCCTGATCTTCATACAGGTACGTTGTACTTCGGGTATGTTGCAAACGCATCATCTGTACCGTTGTGGGATCGTAGCAGACGATGTCCTGTGCAGAGTTCTGTTCGTGTGTCACCTAGGGAATATCCTGACTTGTCTGGTACGCAGTCGTCTCACATTTGCCGGCATGGAATTATGCTAATATTCGTGTCCTGTGCATAGCTCGCACAGGTGCGCGCGTAACTGTGCTCAGGCGGACGCTCGTACCAACATTTCTTCAGCCTGCATACAGAGGGATCACTGTCACGACTACGAACGTGTATGTCATGCACTCTTCAACCAACTTGCAACGCGAAACCGTAGCAGGCTGAACTGATGGTTTTGACCTATAGGATTGCGACCTCACTGATCGCTCGACTCATGCTCAATATCCGCGATTCAGAGTTCTCTGGAAGGCAATATCGCTGGCCCTCGGACGGAATGGTGGTCTAGCCCCGCATACATCTCGTCGCACCATTTCGGGATTGCCCTATCCCTGCGATCAGACAGCACGAGCCAGCTAGCAAAGAGATTGCGCGCGAAGGAGTTTCGGACACTCGTACTCGCCGTCGTCCTCCTGCCGCAACCCGATGTTTTCTCACCCTCCGCCATGACTCTGTCCAGGGCGTCGGGAAATTTTGGACCTGGCTTGCAGGTTTCGGTCGCACTGCCGTGCATGAATGAGCGCGTCGAGGACGTGGGCGAGGCGTTGCACGGGAGCCTGCGCGATAGGCGTTAGTTAGCCCACCTTCGGTCACGTTGATAGCCAGTCGATTGTATGTACTGATTGCAGGTGGTGACTTGACGTGATCAGACTCAATCGCAAATATTTTACAGAGCATATCAGGATGGAATAAGATGCGTCGTCCATCCATTTGTAGCCGTCGTAGGCGAAGGCAAGCCTCCGACAGATCCTTGTGAGCGCCTGCATCATATATGGGCGCCTGTATTGAACCCACTAGGCGGACTGTAAGAGTTACTTGACTTGAAGGGCTACGGTCATCTCCTCCTGAATTCGAGTTCCTCAATCACTCACTCTAACGCTTGCAATGGGATCACTTAACGAACCGCCCCAGTTGAGCCAAGAGGAAACCTGGTGACAAGACGCCTGGCCCGGGGGCACGCGGGTACCGCGGTCTGTCGAATGTGATGGTTGCTTCGTTCAGGCCCGAAGGCCTCCTTTTCTCTACGGTCAACACTGATAATGATGAAGAGGTGAGCATTGAGACGGTTATACTTGTCCATTCTTCGAGTTCTGTCGTCGCGCTGACAGTGGGTTGCCGTTTCTCAAGGTGAAACTATAGGACGGGCCGCCAACGGCGACCATGTCAAACTCTAGTTGCGCTATATCTGCACAGGCACTGTATGCCTGCCAGAGCGTCCGTGCGTCCTGGCTTGTCCTTTTATTCTACGTATGTTGTCCACTGATCATAGGCTTGGCAGCAAGGGCGTATGTAGGAGTATGCTTACGCGTAGGGGCCGAAGCTGCCAGCAATGCGGGAGCCTGTCCGCAAGCGCGACCACCATGACGATGCCACACATAGATGAGCCTTGAGTAGCATCTATTGTGGCTGATCTGACCGCATCGCACATCTACAGGGGCAAGATGGAAGCCGTGCGAGATACCCGCACCTGCGCCGATGTTGTATGCGGGCACTAAGAGGACTGAAGAGCCTCCTTTGCCTGGGAATCGCTTTTCCCCACTCACTGCTAGTCTCTTTCTCTTTCTTAGACCGTTGTGCAGGACACAATAGGCATGAATTCCTCTTCAAAGACCGAGTGAGCTGTCCATTCAAGTCGGCCGTTGATTACTGGCTGATTGCTTGAAGTGCGCAATCCGACTTTGTCCTTCGCTCCCTGGTCATGATAGCATTCGGTGAGTCGTGATATCCGTTGTCTGACCCGAGCTCATTCCTTGGTCTCTATAGCTATCTTGTACTACGACTACGCTCTCACCTTTACTGCAGAGGTGGAGCGGTTCTGGCGGTTCAGGTGCGGACGTCCGTCCTGGGGCGCAGTCGGTTTTTTCTTGAACAGGTACATGGCAATATTGGGGCATATTCCCGTGCTTTGGGAGTTCTTTGGACCAGAGGTCTATTCGGTGAGCGGTTTAAATTGAGTATGAAGTCCAGAGTCTGACGAAGCCCTACAGGTGTAAGTCTCCCGCTATTGACCTCCCTGCAGCCCGAGTATTTCGATAACTCACTCAATCTTTGTCTCCGTCTCCGAACAGCACCCTGGTCCTTCAGGCCTACCATCAAATGTTGGCAGGCGTTGCTCAAATAGTCATAGGAGGTGAACAATCCGAGTTTTATACGGCGATCCAGACTGGACAACTTTGTCTTCAGCTCTGCAGATATCTCGGGTATACGCTCTCTATAACGGCAGTCGCATGGTCTTGCGCATCTTCCTCGGCCTCTCTGTCATCGTCTTCGCGGTCAGCGGTGTGAGTTGACAACCTTTTGACTAGCGTGGGCCGCGCTGACGTAGCGCAACAGTGGGCGATGAGCCAGACTTGGCAGACGCACTGTGCTTCATTGAATGTCCAAGCCGGCGAGACTCAGCTCGACTGCGATGCAAAGGCATTGCGGACTGAGTGAGTACTTCTACTCAAATACAACTACTGTGCGGGGATTGACGTTCACTTTAGAGGCTATTGTGAGTAGACATCTGAACTGGAGGACACAGAACATGACTTGGGGAATGCTTCATTCATCACGATCATTGTCCAGACCTCGCCGCAGTTTGGGGCTGCTTACTGGTCTTCGAAATCGCGATATTTGGGTCCACACTCTATCGGGTGTTGACGGTTAGAGAACGGTGGGCAGGAGGTCTCTTCGCGCTGATGCTACGAGACGGTGAGCTCGCTTGGCTGCTGCTGCTGCTCTCGTTACTGAGTCAATTGTACTTACAGGGGCGCTCTACTTCGGGTACGACTCTTAGACTCCTCACCGCTGCGGCTGTAGTTTTGACGTCTGGTCACTCAGTGTGCTGTTGGTTTGCCAACTCGCCAACATCATCGTGTGCATGGTATGGGAAGGGTCTTCACATCGATAACTCACCAGCTGATCGTACCGTAGCTAGCAGCGGTCAGACAACAGAACAGTTGACACCTTCGCTCGTCCTGACTTCTCCCTCGTCACAGCCTGCGTACAAGGACCCTGTGGTCACGATCACCACGGTGTAGGTCGATAGCAGGTTCTCCCCCTTTGGTCGCGTTCTGACCACTCTGATTACAGCATTTCGACGAGTCTAATTGCGCGTCTCATGCTCAACATTCGGGACCCCGGATTGCGGACGGGGCATATTCACTTGACCTCGAACGATACCTACGAAGTCTGACTTATCTAGTCGCTCTCAGGAAGTGTGTAGTAGCATCATACTGTCACGCTGGCGGGTAACAGGCTACCCATGAGTCGGACGCCGGTCGGAGTGCCCACTGGCATCAGTAAGTCAACCAAGGTGAGCTATGTCTTGCTCTTCTCTACCGCTGTCCCTCCCAATCTACGCGCGACTATACACGTTCATCCGTCCAGCCCCCGCGATGCCACAGCTATGATGCCAGCGCTGTTGTTCTCTGCATTTGAACATCGCGGACGAAGCACGATGTTCCTTTTTTGTACAGGCACAACAGTTTTCAACCGTGACAGGTCCGTCGAACGTACCCTTTTACTAGCAATGAGTTTCTGTAGGCCAATTTGTCGTCGACGGAACTGCCACCGACCTGTTCAATACAGTCTTCAAAGTCTGCGATGCCCGCCGTGGAAGGCTTGGCCGCAGTCATCTCGCCTTCGATCCACGGAATCAGCTGGACGTCAGGCCGCGCGGCCCATTGAATGTTTTGCACTCCGCAGGTGCTTCGGAATACAAGGAGCAGGACCGATCAGGCAAGAGGAGATGACATCGCCCACACCAAGCCATACGAGGGAAACACGGCTCCAATCCCATGTTCGTCCCAGCCGTCGACGAGGCAGTCATCGAGGACAATATCCGTGGCGTAACAGACTGACCACTGCCATATCTCAGGACGCGCCGCTTGGGCCAGCACGGGCCTCGCCACCGCGGTGCAAAGCGGGGGGCGTGCAGGGCCATCCCCTCGGTCCCCGCGTTCTCTCCCAGCATCGCCGCCCGTGAAACGGCAGACAAAAGGCCGCTGATTATCGCGAGCATCATCGCCCACCAGAAGCACCCTGTCCTCGTATTTCTCCCGGAATGGCAAGAGGAGGGCGACCGAGAAGCCGCGCCCGAGGACCCACACAAGGACAAGGGCGCTCTTTGTTC
>ML211491.1:0-24285 GCA_004369055.1 Polyporus arcularius HHB13444
CTGCGCCAGCCGGCCTATTCCATCTCCTTTGGGGGTATTCGAAGTCCTGCCCTCTAATAGACGGGGGACTTCGAATACCACTACTGAGTCCCCTCCTGAAGCCTGGTATCAGTCAGATATATGTACTACGAGCCTCTGCAGGCCATCCTCGGATGGTCTACCAAAAGTGCATTAAGGACCCCCGGACCCCCCTCCCCCCCTCTTCCCACGGTTTGATATTTATTTAGCGCCTCCCTCTTGCTGTAGAGCAACCGTAGAGACTCACGGGTAGTAAAAGCGGGTAAGTCACTAACTTAGTAAGTGGTTACAAACATAGGACGATCAAAGGGGGCGCTCCCAACAGGCGCTAAACAGCCAAGCTCCTCTCTTAGCCTCTCTTCTTGTTTCCAGGAAGACTTGAGGAAGACCGAAGTCGACAACCGCTGCCATGGCTCCGAAGACGAAGAGGCCAGAGCGAGGGAACGACGAGTCACCGCAGACACCGCAGAAGAACAAGAAGGCACGTCACGCGTCACGGTTCAGTAGATTCCCTTCGTGTGCCCCCGCTGACGCAAAATCCCAGGCGAGGACGGTGTATCCTGAGTATACACAAGCGGATGTGGATCGGTTGCCGCAGGATAGGCTCAAAGATCTCGTGGAGTTGCGAATTCAGCCAGAATATGCCGTCCCAGCCTTGTTGGACTTCCTCCACGAACACACTGGAACGATCGTGCATGTTGGGGTCAACGGGGAGCGCTTGGACGCTATACTCCAAGACGAACGTTTCATGGATTGCTGGAAGAAGCGGCGGGAGCCGGGCAAGATGGTGGAGATTATGAATCACCGCAAGTGTCTCATTACTTGTGGTCATCCGTCTCGTTCACTTACATGACATATTCACGCAGCCATCATCCGTGCTGGCAAGAATCCGAATATCAATCCGAGCCCCTATAATGATCAGCCCCGCGGCGTATATGACAAAGAGGGTCCGTGTGCCATTCCCGCTGTCCTTCTCATTGCTCATTGTGCCATTTAGCGGCCGTGAAGTCTTGGAATTGCGACTACGTTGGACCTGCAGCACAAGTGCTAATTCAGACGATCAGACGCGAGATGACGCTCAAGAAAAATCCGTATGCGCACTTCGCAGCGTTCACTCAATCTTCTGGCACTGGCAAATCACGCGCGGTCGACGAGCTCGCCAAGGAAGTGTTATGCATTCCAGTGATTTTTGGTCCTCTGCCCAAAGGAGGTGCGCCAAGCCCACCAAGGCTCCGGTGCCGTACTAATTGCCTCAATCAGGTTTCCCCCCGATGGACTTGGATGCGCAACTGTGTCTTCTCGCATATGACACACGGGAGTCTTTTGCGAAGACAGTTCAAGCTTTCTTGTATGCGATGTTTTCTGAGGCACGCGAGGTTGTGAAAGACGCGATTTTGCCCCAGGTGAAACCGGATGGTATGTGTTACTTCTGTTTGCGCATCCATAGCTGACAGTATGAGTACCAGATCCCGACCTAGTCAAGCACATAACCCAGTTATTCAGGGAAGAGATGAATCACGGTATGGTGTTTGACGCACATGGCGAGTTTCGCAAGCGTTTCTATCGGGACGTGAGGACGAAGGCAGAGAAGGTGAGCCAATATTCACCAATGAAGTTCGTTCAGAGTTATCTGATACCGTCCAGTTCGTCATGACATGCGATGAACTTCCCGACGACAAGTCTCTGACCCGCAAGTTCGCCGTGAAAGGTGAGCTGGCGCTTTTGCTGAGCCTGAGATGCGTATTGACTGGTATCAGCTGAGAACAGTGATCGTCTCGAGACCGTCTACGACGCTGCGAAGGCATTCCTCGAAGTTCTCTATCCCGAAGGCAATACGTATCAAGTCAAAAAGCCGTGTGTCATCTTGTGCTTTGACGAGGCACGCTCGCTCACAACAATCGAGCAAGACGGATGGTCCCGCTTTGAGGAGTTGCGACGCGCTCTCCGCATTATTGTCGAGCTGCCAATCTTCTCTCTGTTCCTTTCAACGAAGGGCAAGCTCGAACAATTCGCTCCGCTTCCTAAGAAATCCGGATCCCGGATCGCTTCGGGGAACCTCTCTATGTACGCACCCATCGTCGCCACACCACTCGATGTCCTAGCGGATACCTTTCCAATCTACTCGAAGAAACCGTGGACCCTCATGCGCGCTGCTTCGACGTATCACATGGCACATCTGGGCCGTCCGCTGTGAGTGAACGACTGCACCGATATTGATCCTGGCTGATTGTGGTTGAAGCAGATTTGCGGCCATGTATGAACAGAGTTCTTTCGAGTTCAAAAGGACTATCGTCGACTACGCGGCTGGCAAATTACTAGACCTGCGCCGGGAAGACAGACCTGAGCCGAGTAAGCTGTCGTATGCCCAGAAGCTGGCCCTGATCGCCGTACGGCTTCCCTTCAACTTCCGTGCGGTGTCCCCTGAATCTGTTGATGATGAATGGAGGCAGGTCTCCAATCACCTTCGACTCGTGCTTTATGCCGATGTTGGATTCGCGAGAGTACTTACTGCCAGCGCATCCGAGCCGTTACTCGCCGAGGCTTCCTACTCGTACACGATCCCCTATCGGTGGCAGAACCCTCCCGAATATCGCTTCGACTTCTACAGTACGCTCGCCCAGCACGTAAACAGCTCGCAGTTGGACCTCGGGACGCGTGGGGAGATGCTTGGCGCGATGATCACCCTGGACGCGCGGGACCGTGCGGCGTCGCTATACACCAGGCGTACCGGTCGCTCAGTGGACCTGGGCGAGGATGGGGCGGGCCGCATCACGGCCGTGGTGGAGTTCTTGCGAGCGCTCATCCCCGAGGAGTACCACGAGGTATGCTTGGACGGTCTCCCTGCGGCGTATCTCGAGGGTGAGGAGAACACGCTGTTGAGGGATGCGTTCGCGGAGGGCCGGACGTACTTCAACCACTACGTCAAGGTCGTCAGCTTCGAGGAGGTAAGTCAAGAGATGCTGTTGCTCGCCCTTACGCGTGGAGCCGCCTTCGTTTGCGCCGATGGCCAGGACGAGTTTGATCTTGTTATCCCCGTGCTCATGGGCGACAAGCTGGAGAAGAGCAAGGTGACGGCTATCTTCATCCGGGTGAACACTAGCAGCCGCTTTGGGCGCAAGCTGCACGCTCCCCTCTTTGCCTGCATAGATCCCCGCGGCGGTGAACGTCCTTTCTTCCCCGAAGGCGTGGAGAAGCCGCCGCCGATCATACGCATGGTCTTCGCGCTCGCGGCGCCATCGGAGCAGTCCTCAGTGTCAGTACGGAAGCAACCGAAAAGATCCGAGTCGCGGCCTCCAAAGCAGCCCGGCTTCACGGCGTACGATATCTGGTTCTCTGGCGCGAGCAGGGAGACCTTCGGAGTCATTCAGAGCGAGGACGAGGAGAAGAGTATCGCAACGCTGTCGACCATGCGGGACCAGCGAGACGTGATCCACTGGTACACGGAGAAGAAGTATGTGCAAGAGGCGGTCAGGCAGATGCAACCTCTAGCGTCGACTGAGAACGACCATGCGGATAATTGGGTGGACTACACGCCAGACAGCGATGCGAGCTTCTACGCGGACGATCATGAGAGCACGGTCACGGCTGTGGAGGTTAGGCCTGCCAGGGACAGCGAGGACGAGGACACTGGTAGCGAGGACAACGAGGAGTGAGAGTGAGTTCAGCATCAAATCAGGAAATGTCGAGGTATACATATTCTGGACAACTCTTGGCGTTGGACGCAGTAGAATCGCCGTGGCACATGTACGATAATCCCACTGACTCGTCGGGGATGAAGCGCTCACTCCTCTCTACCCAAGCATCGCTGTAGGATCCCGAGCGACGTCGTCGGGTCGGTAGTCGATAAGCAGCCCGCATCCCGGTCTCTCATGGAGGTCGAGAGACTCACCTCTTTCTCGGGCAGCACCTCGAAGGGTCCCGGAGGTGAGTGGTTGTCTCCCGGGTACCGTGTTCGGAGCGTGAGCACACGATGGAAACTCACCGTGTTCGTTTACTGACCTTCAGTTCGTCCGTAGGGTTCGCGTTCGCGTGCCGCGCAATGTCGACGTGTCGGGTAAGGGTAGGTAGGATTGTTTTCACCCGGTCGTGCTGGGCGTCGCCGGGAGACCTTGGAGGAGAGAACCGGGCGTGGTACTTACCTGCGCTGTATGTAGTACTTGGCGCGTCATGGCGGTAATAATCAGTACGTGCTGCGTGCTCGAACGCGTGACGCGACGCGACAAGGGGCGGTCACGTGCTGGTTGCAAACAGGGCCACACGCGCCGCTGTGGTTGCGGACGGCGAGCGCGTTCTGTTCCCCGACGTCCGACGCTCTCCGCATGGCGACAACGGACTCGAAGGCGGCCGTCGCGCGCACCCGCTCGCAGACCACCCTCGACGCCTTCTTCTCCAGACCACTCGATCTTGCCGCCTCGCCGCTCAAGCAGGCCCGCCGCAATGTCGCCGCCAGCGAGCGCCCCGACCCGCTCCCATCTTCTTCTGCCGACATCAGCGCCGACGACGACGACGACCCCATGCACGACCACCACTACAAGCGGCCGTCGTCGCCCGCCAAGGATGCCGCCCTCCTGCATGAACGCGACCACAAGCGTCCCCGCCACGGTGTGTTCCCTCCCCCGAAGCCGTCCTCTCTTCCTCCAGATCCTCCCTCGGCCACGACTTTGCCCGCCAGAGCAAAGTCCGTCCCGCCCCTGCCTTTGCTTGATCTCAACAATGTCCCACCCTCTCCCCGCCGCTCCCCCGCAAAGTTCCGCATCGCCTCCGTGCCCCCAGAGCAGCCACCCTCGCCGCCGCCCAAGACCCCGACGTTCATCTTCGAGCCCTCTACGCCTAATCCGCACATACCAGACACATGCATGACTCCCATGTCCCCGCTCACGCCTCTGCCAACAAATGGCGACAATACTCTAGACATTACGCTGGACGCGGACGCTACGCCGGTCCCCAAGTCGCCGAAGCCTCTGCTATTCACACAACCTCCTCCGCCTGTGGTCACGGCCGTCGCCCCGCATCCCAAGCCTCCTTCAAGCTTCATCCCCAGAGCAAGCGGCGTCAAGGCACGCATGCGACCCAAAGGTGTGTCCACTGCCGCAGCCGAGCACGCAGGTCCCGCCAAAAAGGTCAGGAACCCGCGCGATCAAGACAAGAAGAACAACATCCTCGGCGGGCTCATATCGTCCGTCAAGCCGATGCCTGCGCAGGCGTACAAGCGGGCGCAGTCCCAGCCCCCGACACCGTCCTACCTCATGCCGACGACCAGTTCAGTGGCGCGAGTGTCCCCTGCGAAGCCTGCGCCTGTGCATGTTGTGCCGAGGCCGGCTCCGCGTTCCAGGTCCATGTCGAGGTTGCCGCCCGCCGTGCCCAAGCTCAGGGAGATTTCGAAACACAGACAGCCGCCGGAGCTGTCACAGCCGCAGGTAGAATGTGCGTTATCATGCTGTCGTGAAACCAGGATGCTCTTGATACTGAAGTTCAGCAGCGCGGGAAGAGCGGCCCATGTCGAGGGGACCGCCCGCCGTGCCCAAGCTCAGGGAGCCGCTGAATATGTCGCAAGACCGAGGGCTGGAGCCGCCGGAGACGTTCGAAGACATGCCGCAGGTCGAATGTGCGTTTCATGCTGTGTGAAAGCAGGATGGTCTTGATACTGAGGTCCAGCAGCTACGCGGGAAGAGCGGTCCATGTCGAGGGAACCGCCCGCCGTGCCTAAGCTCAGGGAGACTTCGAATCACAGACAGCCGTCGGAGCTGTCGCAGCCGCAGGTCGAATGTGCGTTATCATGCTGTGCGAAAGCGGTATGGTCTTAATACTGAGGTTTAGCAGCTGCGCGGGAGGAGCCGTCCATGTCGAGGGGACCGCCCGCCGTGCCCAAGCTCAGGCTGGAGCCGCCGGAGACGTCCGAGGGCAAGAAGACGTTCGAAGACATGCCGCAGATAGAATGTGCGTTATCATGCTCTGTGACAGCAGGACGGTGTTGATACTGAGGCCAAGCAGCTGCGCGGGAAGAGTCGCTGTCCCCTTTGACCGAGTCACCGTCCGAGGCAGACGCGGAAGAGCGGCCACAAGACCGTGAAGCCCTGGTGGAAGATGATGCGCTACCTCCAGACAGCGGGGAGCGGACGGACGACACGGAGCCGGACTCAGCTGTGTCGGAACCGGCACCGGCACCAACACCGCTCCCGCTCAACTCGAGCCTGTCGACGCTCACGGAGGCTCTCGAACGGCTCAATGCACCTCCGCCGTCGCGACCGCAAACAAGCCTCGGGTTCCATCGGGCCGCGCCAGGAGCGTCCGACGGGGCCGACCTGCGTGCCAGTGACACAGCTGACACCGGCGGCAGAGGCGGGCGGGGTGGCCGTGGCAGAGGTCGTGGGCGCGGAGGGAAGGCGGGGACACTCGAGCGACCGCGGCCTGGCACGGCCATGTCGACGAGCTCGCTCCCGGCGGCGACTCCGGCTTCGAAGGGGAAGGCACCCGATCCGACGCCAAAGCTCAGGCAGACGACTCTGATGCTGCCGCCGGCGCTGCCCGGGAGCACGAGGACGACACGGCTGAGGGCTGCAGCGCTTGCGGCTGCGAACGCGGCGTCGAGCTCGAGTCCGGGTATTTCTGCCTTGAGGACGCCTGCGAAGGAGGGCGGAGTGCTCCGCCAGGGTCCGCTCACGCTTGGGAAGCCGAAGAGTGTCGGGCCGCCTGGTTCTGCGGCGGGTCCAAGTGGTATCGCGTCGACCTCGACCTCGAGCTCTTACGCCCTGCCGTCGAGGCCTGGCACCCTCACGAAACCGGTGTTCGGACTCGGCCCGCTGAGCGGCACTTCGAATTCATCATCAAGCACGACGACGACGACTACGGTGTCCAGGCTGACGGCGATGCGAGGGCGGTGGGGCGGGTCACGAGTCACGCAGCGCGTCAGCAAGGTGAGCTCGCTGCCTGTTGTCGTGGGCAGCCCCGTCAAGGGTGGCAGGGCGCGCGAGTCGATGGACGTCGACGTCGGTGAGGTGGACCGCGGGGATACGCAGCTCGTCGAGGAGCCCGAGGATGAGGAGATGTCGACGAAGGACAAGATCGGCGAGTGGTTGAAGAATGCGAGCAAGGACGTGCTGCGCGATCTTGGCCACCTGTCGGACGAAGAGGAGGAGCGTGGGGCGACTTCGATGGACATGTCTGTTGATTCCACTGGCACGGCTTCGAATGGCCCGTCAGGAGCCGGACCCTCGAACGGGACTGTGGTCGCCGAGCCAGGCGTAGAGAAGGCTAAGGAGAAGGAGGCAAGGCGGTATGCCAGCCGGCGCGCGAGCATGGCGAGCCATTTGCTATCCCAGAGCTTGTCTGCATTGCCGAGCACAGTCACCCCAGACAAGGGCAAGGGATGCGCCGTGAACAGCACGTATCCGACTGCTGACGCGTCAACGCCGACGGCCAAAGACAATGACGGCGGAGATGCTGTGGACTCGGAGGGTGGCGAGAAGCCTGCTAGGCCCCCTGCCCCGCGCGCACATGCCACGCGGCTCGCGACCGGGGCGCTGTCGACCCCACCAAATGCGTACAAGGAGCCAGGTGCTAGGTCGGCTGCGGGTCAGGAGGGGAGCGGGAAAGGGAAAGGGAAGGCCAGTGCGGAGGAGAGCCCGGCTAGGCTGGCGGTGTTGAAGAACTGCAGGATTTTTGTCGATGTGCGGACCGACGAGGGTGATGATGCGGGCGGGCTGTTCGTGGAGATGCTGGAGGGCTTGGGAGCGAAGGTGTGTGTTCTGCGTGGTCACCCGTGCTGGCGTGCGCTGATGGTGTCCTCTGCAGATTGCGAGCAAAGTAGGCTCGCGGTGCACACATGTTGTGTTCAAGAACGGGCTGATGAGTACGCTATCGCGATACAAGTGCGTCGTACATCTACCGGACAGGTACACTGGTTCTCGCTCTGACGGGTACTTTCCCTTATAGGCTCCTGGGGGACCCGAAGCCGCACGTAGTGGGCATCGGGTGGGTTGTTGAGTGCGCGGAACAGTGCAAGAAGGTGGACGAGGGCCTGCACCGTGTTAATCTAGACCTGGTCAACGTTGCTGGGGTGAACAAGGTATGGTGCCGTCATATTCGCTGTGTCCTGGACGCTGATACCCTTGATATCGGCAACAGAGACGCAAGTCGTACTTGCCGAAGCATGTTTCCCCGGTGAAGATGGCCTGGGTCGCGTCGCCGACATCGTCGGAGTCATCGCCGGCTGGCGTCGGGACGCTGCTCTCGATGGGCGTCGGTGTCGGCGGGCCTCCAGCACGGAGCGTTGGAGCTGGTCCAGGGATGGCGGTGGGTGAGGATGGTGATAGTAGCATGCAGATGGGTCCACCTGCAGGTACCGGAGAGGACGACTCGCTTGAGTCTCTGCCCCCGCTGGAGAGGGCGCGGAGGCGGAAGAGCATGTTGCCGAGCAGGTGAGGTGTGCGGAGTGTCTTGCGTAGAATGTCACGAACAATGTATACATTATTATGTTTCGTATGTTTCCCGATGCCTTCACGCGCAAGCGCCGGCGACGCGTGCGAACGAAACGGCCGGCCCTAAATCTCATTTCGACGCGTCGCGTCGCGTTCTCTGCTCATCGACCACTGCAACGACGACGACGTCCGCATCGACGACGACGACCTCCCCAACCTTGACCACGACGCGTCGCCATGTCTTCGCCACCCAGAGACATTCCCACTTCTGATCTGGACGATGTCGAGATGGAGGAGTCTACTCTCGTTGAGCCCTCCATGCCGAACGCGCCTCCGCTTTTCCTCGAAGGAACCCCCTCCGCATCGGGCACACCGCGACACGGCTCTGTAGCGCGACGTGCTCTTGGGATGAGCACACCGAGGAGGAACCAGACACCTCTCTTCGCGCGTGAGTCCACCCGTCGCGTCCGACGAACCACACTGACGTCTTGACACAAAAGCCGGCACCTCCTCGCCCCTGCCATTCCCCAGCTCATCCCCAAGCAAGAACAAGACACCGACAAGAGCACGCAGGCTGGACTCTGATCTTCCTGCTTCCCAGGGCTCCGAGCCTCTGGCCTTTCCCTCGTGCGCCATTCGCCTTCAGAACCACTCAGCTTTCGCTAACCATGTCGCGTACGCAGGAGTCCGGCACCAGCTGCCATGCCGAAGAACCGACGTGGAGACATTCATTCTTCCTTCAGCCTCACTCCAACGTCGACTCGGTCGCGCACTAAACGTCAAGGCAACCTCCCCAACGATGACCTTCGCTCTGATGCCTCGCACCTGTCCATGCCCGCCTCTTCTGCTCTCAATCTGTCTGTTCCTGCTGTTCCTTCCGATGACGAGGACGACAATGGAGAAGTGAAGGCTATCTGGGGGACGAACGTCAACATTCAGGATGCCATGCGCACCTTCCGCGACTTCATCCGCGGGTTCAAGGTCAAGTATCGCATCGCCTACGACCGGGAGCGAGGACTGCGCACCAGAATCCTCTCGTCCCCCGAGGAGGGTGAAGTGCTGCTCTACGAGGCGTACCTCCGGCGCATGCGACAGACTGGCGAGCGCACACTTAACCTTGACATGCATAATCTGGCGGCGTACCCGCCGAGCAAGAAGCTACAGGTCTTGCTGGTCAAATACCCTCAGGAAGTCGTCCCATTGATGGATCAGGTGCTCAAAGACCTGATGCTCGAGATCGCGGAGGAAGACCAGGTGGCGGGCATGCAGGACATGCGCGGTCAACAGGGTGAGGAAGAAATTGCGGAGATCATGAGCAAGGTCTACAAGATCCGTCCATTCGGTGTCCCTCCTGTGAACATGCGGGACTTGAATCCGAGTGGTAGGCATCATCTCGTCCGCTACGAAGCGTTGGGTTGCGAGCTCATAGTCATTCTGTGTCAGATACCGACAAGCTCGTCTGCATCAAGGGTCTGGTCATCCGCGCGACCCCAGTCATCCCGGACATGAAGGTGGCCTTCTTCCGCTGCCTTACCTGCAACCACACTGTCCAGGTCGAGATTGATCGAGGCAAGATCGACGAGCCTGCGCGCTGCCCCCGCGACGTCTGTGGTACGATGGGTTCCATGTCGCTCGTACACAACCGCTGCGAGTTTGCGGACCGCCAG
The DNA here is from genome assembly GCA_004369055.1 of Polyporus arcularius HHB13444. Taxonomy (NCBI): domain Eukaryota; kingdom Fungi; phylum Basidiomycota; class Agaricomycetes; order Polyporales; family Polyporaceae; genus Polyporus; species Polyporus arcularius. The sequence goes on from ML211491.1 coordinate 10,103, forward strand.
GTCATCCGTCTACAGGAGACACCCGACGCCGTGCCCGACGGGCAGACGCCCCACACGGTCTCGCTCAGCGTGTACGACGAGCTGGTCGACGTCTCGAAACCAGGTGATCGCCTTGTCGTCACGGGTATCTTCCGCAGCATGCCTGTGCGCGTGAACCCACGGCAGCGCACGCTCAAGAGCTTGTTCCGTACCTTCCTCGACGTCGTGCACATCAGGATCGGCGCGGACGACCGGCTCGGGGTCGACAGGAGCACGCGCCCCGGTGGGGGAGACCGCATCCCTGGTGTCGGTGGGGTGGGTGGGGGCATCGATATGGATGACGATGAGGAGAACCCGGTTGAACGCCAGCATCGCACGACAAAGCGAGAGGAGCTGGAGGCGAAACTGCGAACTCTGAGCCAGCGGCACGACGTTTACGAACTGCTCGCCCGTTCACTTGCGCCGTCCATCTATGCGATGGACGACGTTAAGAAGGGTATTCTGCTGCAGCTGTTCGGTGGAACGAACAAGAGCATTGCGCGTGGTGGAGGCGGAGGTGGGCCTAGGTATCGTGGTGACATCAACGTATTGCTCGTCGGTGACCCTGGTGTCAGTAAGTCCCAAATCCTGCAGGTACGCCCTTGCCCCATCTATAATGCGAACGTAAGTCATACTCACTGTATTTTGTAGTACGTCCACAAGATTGCTCCTCGCGGAGTGTACACGTCCGGGAAGGGCTCCTCTGCTGTCGGTCTCACGGCATATGTCACTCGTGACCCAGACTCGAAGCAACTAGTCCTCGAGAGGTGCACTCTGATCCCCCTGCATACCAGACCAGGAGACTGATACTCTGCGCACAGTGGTGCACTTGTGTTGAGCGACGGCGGCGTCTGCTGTATCGATGAGTTTGACAAGATGTCAGACGCGACCAGGAGTGTCCTGCACGAAGTCATGGTACGTCTCTAAATCCATGTTATTGCTGTCCGACGTAATGGGGACATCTACAGGAACAACAAACCGTCTCCATCGCGAAAGCGGGTATTATCACGACACTCAATGCTCGTACTTCGATCCTGGCTGCGGCCAATCCGATTGGCTCGAAGTACAATCCGAAGCAGACAGTGACGCAGAACATCGACCTGCCACCGACGCTGATCTCGCGTTTCGACCTGTTGTATCTTGTGCTGGACCATGTCGACGAGGCTTTGGACAGGAAGCTCGCACAACATCTGGTCGCATTGTACCTCGAAGACGCTCCCGTTCATGGAAGTGGCCAGGATATCTTGGTACGTCTTTCGTGACTCCCACCCTGTAGACTCCGTCTGACATATTCCGCTTCAGCCCCTCGACGAGCTGTCCTCATACATCACTTACGCCCGCTCTCGTATCAACCCCACCATCACTGAAGCGGCCGGGGACGAGCTCGTGCGCTGCTACGTGACGATGCGCAAGGCGGGCGAGGACCCACGTTCGAACGAGAAACGCATCACCGCGACGACGCGGCAGCTTGAGAGCATGATTCGACTCTCGGAGGCGCACGCGCGCATGCGGCTCTCGCCGTTCGTCGAGCTCGACGACGTCAAGGAGGCATACCGGCTCATGCGCGATGCGATCAATACAAGCGCGCGCGATCCTACCACGGGCGAGATTGACATGGGGCTCCTGGACACCGGCATCGGGCGTCAGCAGCGGAAGCTGCGCGGGGACCTGCGCAAGGCGATCCTCGCGCTGCTCGATGGGGCGGGGGGCAACCGCGGCTTGCGCTGGGCGGAAGTGCTTGCGCAGCTGGAGAAGCAGAGCAGTGTGAAGATCACGACGGCGGACTTCCAGGATGTGATCAGGGAGCTGGAGCAGGAGGGCTTGGTGAAGGTGACGGGCGAGCGGGATAGGCGAATGATACGGAGGGAGCAGTGAGCTTGAGTGTAGAGCTCCGTGCGGTTTCGAGTTCCTTGCTTTTGAATTTGGTGTCCGTGTATCCTGTTGTAATCACTGCAAAATCGCTATGCTGTCGAAATATGTAACTGGTCTTCGCTCGTACATCAGTCGAGTCAGACAGGTTGTTCCTCTTCGAGTTCGTCGGCAGGATCACATTGAGAGTAAGAATGAGTGTACTTACTTAGATCGGGGGTACAGCGCCATCTTATCTTATCTCGCTTGGGCGCCAATATGCTGCCTACAGCACCGTAAGTCTCCAGTAAACATTGACTTACTACCACCACCACCGCAACTTAACCACTCCCCTTCCTCCTCGGAGCCCCTCCTCTCCCTCCTCTCCCTGCTCTCCCTGCCTCGCTACTGGTCGACATACTCGCAAGATGGCGAGCGACAAACCAAACAAGCTTGCGTTCTTGTCTATGCCCGCGCCGGCGTCCTACGTCGCCGGTCTTGGTCGAGGGTGCGTCCTGCGGCGTTCAGTCTGAGACAATCAACTAACTGGCTTCTGTCATTGCCCAACAGTGCTTCAGGATTTACGACGCGGTCAGATATTGGTCCAGCACGCGAGGGACCTTCCGCAGAGGCAATTGCGTACGTGTTCCTCCTTCTCTGTTCCCCCGCACACCGACATCGCTCCCTACTCGGTGCTGTGGCACAGTACCTCTCGTGAATAGCTAACTAACTTTGGAATCACAGAGAAGCGCAGGCACGTCGCGGAGAGGAGGCGGAGGTGGACCCCGATCAGTTCCAGGACCCGGATAATGAGTATGGCCTCTTCGCTGGAACGACATACGAGGCGGATGACGAGGAGGCCGATCGGATATACGAGTCCGTAGACAGGCATATGGACGCTAGGAGGAGGGCACGGAGGTGAGTTTTGAGTCTTGGTCTGCTAGCTTCCACTGCGGTCGCGGCTGCAAGAGCTTCCGCCCCTCATCCTTGTTCCCCTTCCCGCGTCCAATGTATCGTTTGTTGACAGACATTCATCTGCAGGGAAGCACGCGAGAATGAGGAGATGGCCAAGGTCCGCGCGGAGCGGCCGAAGATCCAGCAGCAATTCGCAGACCTGAAGCGCGGCCTCGCCGTCGTCACAGACGAAGAATGGGAGAACATTCCTGAGGTGGGCAATCTCACGCGCAAAAAGCGTAAACGGGATGAGAGGTCATTCGTCGTGTCCGACAGCGTCATTGTCGGAGACAGGGCACGCACCGAGTATGAGACCTCGCTCGACGCCCACCAACAGACGGTGCGTGTCTACACTTCCTATGTCTGCGCTGTGTCCTTACTTACTTGTGCGCTGTCTTTTCTTGCTGCTCGGTATCTGTGCAGACAGGAGGCTTCGAGACCCCAGCGGACAACGGCACACTGACGAACTTCGCGGAGATGAGCCAGGCGCGTGATAAGATCCTCTCCCTCAAGCTCGACCAAGTTTCGGGTACTGCGACCTCGGGTTCGCAAACGTCGATCGATCCGAAAGGCTACCTTACCTCCCTCGACAGCGTCGTTATTAAAAGCGATGCTGAGATTGGGGACATCAAGCGGGCGCGCATGCTCTTCGACTCCCTCGTCAAATCGAACCCGAAACACTCTCCGGGATGGATAGCCGCGGCTCGTTTGGAGGAGCACGCCGGCCGGATGGTCGCTGCGCGCAAGCTCATCAAGCAAGGATGTGAGCAGTGCGCGAAGAGCGAAGACGTTTGGTTGGAGGCTGCGCGGCTACACGTGAGTAGACTGTATGACTCCTCTGTCAACAATGAGCTGATCTCGGCATGTAGAACAACGACGACGCGAAGGTCATCCTGGCGAACGCTGTACAGCACGTCGGACAGAGCGTCAAGATTTGGATGGCGGCCGCTGATTTGGAACACGACGTCAAGGCCAAGAAACGCGTACTGCGCAAGGGTGAGTAACATCTGGTGGCATTTTTCCACCATTGCTGACTGCGTCCTGCAGCCCTGGAACATATCCCAAATTCGGTTCGTCTCTGGAAGGAGACGGTCAACCTCGAGTCCTCCGCCTCCGACGCCCGCATACTCCTCTCCCGCGCCGTCGAAGTCATCCCGCAGTCTGTCGAGCTCTGGCTCGCGCTTGCGCGCCTCGAGACCCCAGACAAGGCAAAGGCAGTGCTCAACAAGGCGCGCAAGGCGATTCCGACGAGCCACGAGATATGGATCGCCGCCGGACGTCTGCTCGAGCAGGAGGCGTATGCGGCGGAGAAGTCTGAGGAGCAGCGAGAGAAGGAGCTTGCCCTCGTTGACAAGACGATCGAGGCGGGCGTGCGTGAGCTTCGCCGGCACCAGGTCCTGCTCACTCGCGAGCAGTGGCTCAAAGAGGCGGAGCGGTGCGAGAATGAGGGCGCGCTGCGGACGTGCGAGGCGATCATCAAAGCGACCGTGGCGATGGATATCGAGGAGGAGGACCGTCTCGATACCTGGACAAGCGATGTTGAAGCGGCGGAGGCGAAGGGCAACATCGGGGCGGCCAGGGCGATCCTCGCTTATGCGCTCAGGGTGTTCCCGGACAAGAAGAGCTTGTGGCGAAAGGCCGCCGATTTGGAGAAGGCACGGGGGACGAGGTATGGGATCCGTTTATGTGTTGACTCCATCCTGCTGGTTGCTAATGTGGTTATGCTCGTTTCTAGGGAGTCTCTCAACGCCATCCTGGAGCGGGCTGTCCACCATTGTCCGCAGGCAGAAGTGCTGTGGCTCATGTGGGCCAAGGAGAAGTGGCTGGCGGGCGACGTGCCCGCCGCTCGCGAGGTCCTTGAGCGAGCATTCGTTGCCAATTCCGAGAGCGAGCAAATCTGGTTGGCTGCGGTCAAATTGGAGGCGGAGAACGGCGAGCTTGACGTCGCCAGGGAGCTGCTTGTGCGTGCACGGACTGTCGCAGATACTCAGAGGGTAAGTGTGGCCTTGCACAATGATATTCCGGGCGCTGACGAGCATACATTGGCAGATCTGGATGAAGTCTGCCGTCTTCGAGCGACAGCAAGGCCAGCTATCGAACGCACTGGAGACTCTATCCACTGCGATTAAGAAGTATCCGAAGTTCGCGAAGTTGTACATGATCCAAGGACAGATACACCAGCAGCAGGGCAACCTTGCTGCAGCGCGGGCGGCGTACACAGCCGGCATCAAGGCGTGTCCGAAGGATGTCAACCTCTGGATACTCGCCAGCCGGCTCGAGGAGGCGGACAAGAAGAGCATCAAGGCGCGTGCACTTCTCGACAAGGCCCGGCTGGCGAACCCGGGTAACGACGTGCTCTGGGCGGAGGCAGTTGGCGTCGAGGAGCGCAGTGGGGGCACCGCCCAAGCCAAGACGGTGCTTGCACGAGGTTTGTCGTCCTCGATCAAATCATACACATGTAACTCACTATTGCGCTGGACAGGTCTGCAAGAATGCCCGACATCCGGCCTGCTGTGGTCTCTCGCGATCTGGTCGGAGCCGCGACCGACGCGCAAGGCACGGTCTGCGGACGCCCTCCGAAAGGCAGGGAATGATCCCTGGGTGTTGTGCAGTGTCGCGCGACTGTTTTGGACGGAGCGCAAGATTGAGAAGGCTCGGGACTGGTTCGGGCGTGCCGTCGCTGCCAGCGAGCAGCCGGGCGACACCTGGGGCGACATCTGGGCGTGGTGGCTCAAGTTTGAACGCCAGCATGGGACCAAGGTGCGTCTCATCGATTTCACCCGCTGTTGCTGTCGCTGACGACCGGCTGTTTGCAGGAGCACCAAGAGGAGGTCATCGCGAAGGCGGTTGCTGCGGAACCGAGGTATGGGCCAACGTGGCAGTCCATCGCGAAGGACATTGCGAACGTTCGCAAGAGCACACGAGAGATATTGGAGCTCGTTGCGGCTGCTTTGCACTGATGCTGGCAGTATGAGTGGTTTCTATGTACCGACTGGCTGAGTGCCGGTCTTGCGCGTGTAATAACAGTGTAACAACACTTCAATGCGAGTACGGCGTATGTCCCATACTGAAGTCCGAAAGTCGCTGCGTACGAACCATTAGCGCCCAGGCTGTCTCTTGTCCGCATCCCCCATCTTTGCTACTAGTCGTTGCGCCCCGCTATTCCACACCTCTCCCTGAAACCTAGGCGCGACAAGCGATGGGACCCTCGAGACAGTCAGAGCAAACGGTCTCTGATCCTTCCTCCTCGAAACAACCCGCCTCTGCGTCGCAGCCGCAGAAAAATTCAGGTCGGAAACGTCCACAACACAAGAAACACCCCGCGGCCCCTACGTCCCACCCGTCTTCTTCCAATGCTGTCCCTGGTGTCCAGAAGATCAAAGCTGCTTTGCGACAGACACGCCGCCTGCTCGCGAAGGACAAGCTCGCGGCGGATGTGCGCGTGGCGACGGAGCGACGGTTGAAGGCGCTCGAGGGAGAGCTCGCGCAGGCGGAGCAGGCACGTCTCGAGCGCACGATGGCGACGCGGTACCATAAGATCAAGTTCTTCGAGCGACAGAAGATCACACGGCGGATCGCGCAAGTGAAGAAGCAGCTTGAGGGCGCGACGGAGAAGAAGGAGCAGCGGAAGCTGGAGGCGCGGCTGGAGGAGCTCCGCGTGGACTTGAACTACGTGCTGCACTATCCGAAGACGAAGAAGTACATCTCGCTGTTCCCGCCCGAGGTGCGGCAGGGCGGGAAGGACGCAGAGCAGGTGGCGAGGGAGGAGAAGGAGAAGACGGAGACGGATAGGCAGCGGGAGGAGGTGAGGAAGTGGGTGAGGGAGCAGATGGAGGCGGGTGCGTTGAGTGGGGAGCCGGAAGTTGAGCTGCGGAAAGCGGAGGGAAAACGTGCTGCTGCGACAGTACAGAGCAGCTTCGGGCAAGCTGGTCTGAAGGGCAAGGAGGCGAAACTCGGGCAGGCGGCACCGTCTGGTGATGCCGTCGCTGACGACGACTTCTTCGGGATCGACGAAGAGGCGGGAAGCGGCGAGACGGACGAGGATAGCGAGATGGACGAGGACTAGTACGTCTTGGTGCGTCTGACGTGAACTGTGTGCTCGCCGACTGTGCTCATGCCAGAGTCACAGGTGTAGGCTCGGACCTACTCATCTGATTCTTTGGCTGCGTATACGTGCGGTCTGCTTTCGAATGATAGTCACATATTTACCCCGCCGCGCAAGGTGAGTGAGTCCCGCGAGTTGCACGACGTCCTCGCCGCTCCGGCCCGGGGTCCGCCGACCCTAGTCTGACATCGTGGATGGAGTCTGTTCAGCTCAAAAGACCTCCTGCGATGCGCGACGAATGCGATCTTGCAATCAGCAGGTCTAGGTAGGTCACCGGGGCTGCTCGGCCCTCTGCGGACCGTCGGACCGACCCCTCCCCGTTGCGTCAACGGACACGGAGCGTCGACGAGCGCAAACGGAGGGACTGATCCCGCGGTATATATATCTGGAGGGTCATCGACGCTATCGCCTCTCTCATCTCTCCTTGTTCTCGCCGTTCCCCACATCTCCCCTACGCAACCGTCATGTCGTTCGGAAAGACCGTCACCCTCTCGACTGGCGCGAAGATCCCGCAGATCGGTCTCGGAACATGGCTGTCGAAGCCCAACGAAGTCGAGAATGCTGTAAGCTCATACATCAGTCAAGGAAGGAGCACGGCGTCTGACCGGACCTGGGCAGGTTGAGGTCGCGATTAACGTCGGCTACAGACACATTGACTGTGCTATGATCTACCAGAACCAGGACGAGGTGCGTCTCATATTCGTCCATCATACATCGCAGAGTTTTCTCACGTCCTACCGGTGACAGGTTGGTCGTGCCTTGAAGAAGGTTATCCCTTCGGTCGTCAAGCGCGAGGAGCTCTTCATCACCACTAAGCTTTGGAACACCTCGCACAAGCCGGAACTCGTCGAGAAAGAGCTCGACGAGTCGCTCAAGCAGCTCGGGCTCGACTACGTTGACCTCTTCCGTACGTACATTCTTGTCTACGTTGATCCCCCTCCATCACGCTCATGCACTACGTGAAGTCATCCACTGGCCAGTCGCGTTTCCCCCAGTACCCTTTGGCAGCAACCTGGAGCCCGATGACCCGAAGCGTCCTGGCTGGGCCGAGCTCGACCTTGAGACGAGCCTCACGGACACGTGGAAGGCGATGATCAAGCTCCTCGACACGGGCAAGGTCAAGACGATCGGTGTATCGAACTTCCGCCCCGACCTCATCCAGGGTATCGCGGATGCGACGGGCGTGTGGCCCGCCGTGGACCAGGTCGAAGCGCACCCACTCAACCTTCAGGACGACCTCGTCGAGTTCTGCAAAAAGCACAACATTCACATCACGGCGTACAGTCCGCTCGGGAACAACAGTGCGTTGCCTGGACTGTTGTGTCGTGGGACGGGAGAGTACTCACCATTTGGCTTGCGCAGTGGCGGGTGCGCCGATGCTCACAGAGTGGCCTGAGGTCAAAGAGATTGCGAAGAAGTACAACGCGACGCCTGCGCAGGTCCTGATCGCATGGGGCGTCAAGCGTGGATACTCGGTCATACCGAAGAGCGTCACTCCGGGTTTGTACCGTTCGTCCGCATCTGTCCCGCTAAGTTGCTCATGGGCACGCGCACACAGAACGCATCCAGTCGAACTTCCAGCAGATCGAGATCTCGGACGAGGACTACGAGAAGCTGTGTGAACTCGGGCGTAAGAACCCGAAGCGGTACAATGTCAAGACGACGTATCCGCCTCTGTGGGACATCAACATCTTCAACGACCCGCTCGACATCAACACGGCGCACCAGATCAAGGTCGTGTGAGTGCGGGAGTATCGTGGCTTGAAGTTACCACTGCAGTGTACTTATCTGTAAACATATGGTGTTTGACCTGATCTTGCGATGGGATGTCTGAGGATGCAAACCGCCTATGCACGCTGTCGGAGGAACGAGCAACTGGTATCGATGTGTATGATGCCGTTTAGCTCCTGTACTAGTACGATACTTACCAGGTCCACTGTTCAGCATATGGAGCAAAGCACGTCTCCAGCTCTGCTTGCTGCTCTCCGGGAGCGAATTCTTGCCCGTGGTTTGAAGGGGAAATGGTACCATGTATTGAAACAAGTCAAGTATATCGTCGTATGAGGGATGTTGCCAGGCGGTAGGGGGCCCACTGTAACGGACGCGTTCCCAGCAAATCCCCGCACTTAAGTACTGTTTTCCCGCTCGCTCTTGTTTAGGTGTTCGTTCCTCATCCCTCAATCATCCCTTTCCCCGAAATCCGGACGTCCCGCTTCCCTTTCCGATCCTCTCCGAACCCCCTCGTCGAGTATATAAGCCTGTTAGCATAGAGCGATGTACCCTAGCATTCTAGCAATCGAGACGTTAGCCCTGCCGGGGCCCGTCTCTCTCTGTTGGAACCTCTAAGCGCTGCGCCATTGTGTCGCCTGCGACCTGCGAGTGCTGCATAATTTTGACAGTCCAATCTGAGTCTCACTCTCATCATTCTACTCTCTACTCGCTTGACTCTCTCTGTCTATCTAGACTGTCGGCGACCTCTTAGACGTCTGATCGACTCGTCTACTATACCGATTCGGAATTCAAATTGTTTGACCAACAGTGGATCTTGTTACATTCCATGCCCACAAGGGACCAACTCCGGTCCGGACCCACTCCGGACTCTGCAACTCCGGTTCATTCTTACATATGTTTCTATTGTCGATCACTTCACCCCTTACCGCCTTCTTACTTGACCCGGACTCCGGCCCATCTGCTTCCACTTGCATCCGCCTCCGTGATCAGACTCCGCCTGCTTCCATTTATTTGATCATCCTCAATTTTATCTGCCTTTCATTCGATCTTACTATACATTGTATTGGACGATTATCTGCTTCCGCCTGACTCCGGCCTTTACTCATGTCTTGGCTACTCCTCTCCGGACTTTCAGACTTTACTATATAAGCCTCCTTGTAGCCACACTTAGACTTCAGTTCTGATATCCCGTTATACTCCCCGTTATGACTCTGAGCTCAATTTATTCTGTTTGCTCTCTCATATCATCCAATCATTTGGACTTCTGACCTCTGACCTCTGACCTCTGACCTCTGACCTCTGACCTCTGACTCCGACTTCTGCTTGACTTCTTATCTCTGGATTGACTTCTACTGTAGAAATCAGACCATAGCGGCGGGGGTCCAGGGTGTGACACCCGCCGATAGGGTCTGACATAGCAGCGATAGGCCCAAGGAAGTGTGACATCGCCACCATAGGCGCAAAAATTCCCAAATTTGGGCATCTAAACTCCCAAAAACAGGCTACTTGAGGCTGCCACACACGGCAGCGGGCCTAGTGACCTGTGACCGAGGGCCAAATAGCGGCGCGGCGACGGGCCTTGTGACGTGTGATGCACTGCTACGGTCTGATCTCTACAGTATTCTCTGGCTTGACTTCTTTCTCGCTTGGTATTATCTCTTGCTTATCTTCTTACTCGTTGCTTGCTCCAGTATCAACTCTGGTTCTCTTGTCTATCCTAAATTGAAGACCTTCGTGGATCCTCAAGGTGTTGATCAATAGCTTTGCCAAAGTCTTCATCCCTCGTGCACCGGACTTTGTAACTCCATAACTCTGTCTGGACTTCCACCGAACTCTGTTCCGGTGCACATGGTCTTAACAGATATATTGTTCAAAAGATCTCAGAAAATCCCATAAATCAAGATAAAATTATTGTCATTGTTCCCCAAAGGACCCAAACTTGAGCATGACCACATCACAGAAACACGCGCAGCCTTGGAACCTAATACAATGGTTTTGGAATGTGATTGCAATTGCAGCAATCCCTGCAAGACAGGAGATCAGTTTAATCCCACAGTAACAGCATAGCCATCCTTCCCATGGTCATAGATCCTGATTGCAATGCCTCAATAAGGGGGCCAATTATTCCGCACTTTAGAACATGAACAATGTTTCCACCCCTGGCAGTGAGGATGCAGATAGCTGGCAAACAAGTCAATGGTTGTGGTTATGAGCAGTAAAAACATTCTTTGAGCAGTTGTAGACAGATCACATCGGAAAGGCAATCACAATCAGACAAACAAGGAATTTGAGGGAAGCAGGTCTTATCATTATCAGGTGTAAATGTATTTCTAGACACACAAACATCTGCTACTAGCCTAGTTCATTGGCACTGGGTTCTGTTGTAGGCCCAGGTTGACATTGTTCAGAGACATGGCATTTTGGGCAGCTGCCTGGGTGACCATCTGTGTGAAGACAGTATTTTTGTCATTGTTGTCGTTGTTGTTGTCATCATCTAAGGAGTCCAAGTACTGCACACTGAACAGCTTTTTGGACATTGGGGATCTTTCTGGACATTGGGGTGAGGTAAGCATGCTGACACGTGCATTGGTTGAAGGAGAATGTGTACCCATTCCACCAAGCAAGGAGTTTGGAACATTGGTTAGTTGACATGTGCTCTTCAATCGCAGAGATGATGTGTTGGTAAAACTTCTCATAGTTGAACTTGTTTCCGAAACCTGTGGCACTGAATGTATCCTGCAAGCTGAGGGCAAAGTGGACCTGGTGCGCAATGACATGCGCAAGGCTGATGGGAGTTGAGGTTGCTTGGACATACCAGAACAGCAGCATAGGTGATGCAACCACTTGTGATCGTCCATATGCGGTAGATGTGTGCCTTGGGCTTGCGCGAGGCTATATAAGCACCCAGGGCAAGGGTCACAGCCTTGGGACCTAGAAGCAAGTGGTGGAGGGCCTGTGCACTGTGATGTAAGAGGATTGTTGACACCGCTGGTGCCACAACTCACAAATACAAGCAGAGGGCCACATCCAAAACCCTTCCAGAGATTCACAGGGTCTTTGATGTGCTCCTGGTTTACAGCTCCTGCCCGGTCTTTGGTGTCCGACATGTCTGCTGCTTGATCTTCACACCTCCTTGCTCTATTGTTGCTCGCTTATCCACATCATAGGCGGCTGTGGAGCATGTCGAGCGTGGGCAAGCTTCCCAGGACGGAGTACGCTATCCCAGAGTGCTGGGCAATGCGGCAGCTGGGAGGTGGAAGGAGGGCTCCTGCTGAAGATGTGTAGACTGCAAGGACCGGGAGTCTGGCCACAACAGCCACTGTAGCTTATCTTATCTGTGTACATTGTTGTATGTTGTGGTCATCAAATTGAATGCCTTTTGTCCTCTTGCCCTCTATGTGCATGAACAATTATGTCTTGTCAATTATTCACAACCATTCAGAAACCTTTGTACTGACAGTTTACCTTGAAAATGAGATCCTTCTTCAGTATCATGGTCCACCAAACAGATCACACAGTTTTGTGCAAGCTGAACACTTGCATAAGCTGCATGTGCCATCCAGAATGTCTGAACAGTTGAGTATTACAAGCATTGGGCTGTACAAAAACCTCCATCAATCATAACTTGCCAGTAGTGGCCCACTCTGAGGCAAGTAAGTAAATCCAGCAAGACGGACCTGTGAGGATGACAATGGATTGGAAGGAGCTGCAGTCTTGTGGGCAGTCTGGTAGCTAGTGTTGATGGCAAAACCTTGCCAGCTTGCCATCTGGCAAGCACCTGGCGTGGCGATTGGCGTGGCAAGCGGGGGAAAGGACATGGGGTCCGGCGATTGGTGGCAAGCTCTCGAGCGCTTAGCCAGACAAATGTTTTTTTGTTTAATGCGTGTGGTCCATAGATATAATGTACCCTACTTGTGCAGATTGACGAGACAGACATCATTATATTATGATTTCTTATATTGGGGTAACTATGGATACAAGCCCTGTGCATTGACGATCACTGTCCATCTCCGGTGCTTTCCTGCCTCCAGCTTCTCACATTCTGTCCTCGGTATTCACCCCTCTTGTCATGCCTGTCACCAGCTCTCACGGAGGCACCAAGTTAGATGCCTTTGTGGAGGAGCATTTCACGAAGGAAGGGGACCAGCACCTGACGACAAAGCACTACAAAATGCACTGCAAGTATTGTCTGGAGGGCAGTCCACTCGTTGAGCACCGCGACAAACTGTGTATCTCGCACATCTCAAGGATTTCTCTGATGGTACGCATATCTGATGCTATTGAGCGGTGTGTGCCGGGGATGCGTGGCTGGACGGACACCTTTATCCATGGCCTACTCACTTGCGGTACTGTGCCCGCAGAGCGTTCCTCTGATGTTCTGACGGTGCCGGTACGGAACACAGTCAGGCAGGTCAATGCCCCTGCCTTGGCGGGCCCATCGCGCATCAAGGTCACCACTCGCAAGCCTAGAACCACTCCGGTCCAGGTGCATACTCCCGTTGATCCTTCAGCGCAGCCTCCTGTGTCGCAGTCTGACTCAGGGGATGACTCGCATCCCGGCCTCAATGCGCTCTTAGACTTCGTCAATGAGCTGCTTCCTATCGCTCGCGGAGAGCCCATCCAGTCGCCCAACAGGGTCCAACGGGCCATCATGGAGCGCAGCGACCACTTCATGCCTTTCCGAAATCTTGCAACCTGCCGCACCCACGTGACCTCTCCTCAAGGTCCATTCCATCCTAACAACATCGACCGGCCTGGGGCCTTCCCGAGTTGCGTCATCACACGAGCGCTCCTTTTCGACTCTGAGGTCCTCCACCAGGATACCTATGGCTACTTCCCAGACAAGTCTGCGTGGAACAGATTTGTTGCAGCTCAGAAGTTTGACAAAGATAACAAGGCCTCAGTCAACCGGTCCTTCAATATGTCATGCTATGGCAAGCCGCAGAACCAGCAAACCGTCTCCGGCATGTAGCTTGTTGAGGAGCAGTATTTCGCACATGAGCCTCTCTACCAGGCGCTTTTGAACAAGTACCCTAATGAGCCAGTCCCGTTCATGGTCTTCTATCGCTGGACCGACGGCAAGACAGACGGATTCACCACGAAGGGCAAACCCCGCACCATCTCCATTGCCAAGTGCTCTCTCCTAGGAGGCCTGACCGGTTATCTTCTCACCGCGGACTTGTATTACCCCGGAAAGGTCACTCGACCGACCCTCGAGGAGGTGGCCCGGGTTCTTCATGCAAACAAGATGGGCTCCTTGGGCGGATTGATAGATGTAGGATTGGTGAAGGGCACCAAAAAGACTGCTTCCCTGGAGGAAGTTGTAGACGCATTCAAGCATGTCTACAACTTCCTCTCGGCTAAGATTGATGTTGTCGACCAGCACCTCATTCAGTTTGATGAGGTCATGGTTGAACATCTTCTGTGCAAGTATTCACGCACAAAGATTATGCGCCAAAAGGACAAAGGCAAAGGACGGGCTTGATTGCAATATATACAGGTAGATTCTAGACTTCCAAGAGTATGC
>ML211492.1:0-24295 GCA_004369055.1 Polyporus arcularius HHB13444
CGACGAGGGTGGCGGGCAGCGGGCTAGTCGTACTGTTCTATTAGCTGTTTTGGTTGGATGTACTGCGGCCTTTTGTGAATAACCAATCTTTCTCTATACTTGGTCTGGCTTGAATGCGACAATTATTGTAGGCTTTTGTAGCAACGAGAGCAGGGCAGGAGGGCGACCCGCAGCTGGCGACGCCCACGCCAGGCCGCAGATTCTCCCTCAAACATGAGATAGTCAGAATACCGTGCGGAATGGGGCCATGACCTTGTCGTAATGTAGTCATTGGACCATTGCTGTGACTTTCTCATATTCCGATCGCAGTGTTGTCGGAACGCTGTCATGTTCTACTCATTCTCACCCTATCCTGACAGGTCATAATTTGGGCGTTTCACGCGGTGACGGTCGTTCCATAACAGGATATGAACGTTGTGGCATGTTATAGAAAATCCTCCACGGGAAGTTAGCGGCCCTTTCAGAGCCTAAAGGCTTCTATCGTGCCGTCGTTGGTCGGAAAGTGCATAGAACAGCTCACTCCCTGAGCTGAGGCAATTAAGCGGCGGCAAATCGCTCCATAGCGCGCGACATGCACACGTATCGTGCAGCAGATGAAGACAGAAAGGGACGTACACATCTTCGGTGTCTCTGAGTCTCCTGAAACAGGATGCCGGCAACAGATCGACAATATGGGGCCCCATGTTCGACCGGCCTAGCGGCTACTGGGCCCAAGGGCCAAGGCCTACTGCCACCGCTGCGATCCTGGGGTTCTACCGGGCCCTCCTTAGCCCGGTCCCATCAATGCTACGACCGTGGTGTCTGTCGGGCACGCCGTGCTGGACGTTCGAGTTCCAGAGCTGATAGAAGCGGTTAGCATTACTCAGTAGACTGCAGGAATACAGTGGGCGCAGCCGGGAGGCGCGCCTAGAGTAATCCAGGTTCCCGCACGACATCGAAACACGGAACCGCCTCCTGATCTACCCACCGTGTCAGAGCGCCACGGGAGGTGATACTGGACCGCAAACTCGGCGCGGCTTATCACCTGCCGCCTCCAGAACCTCGGCCGCGACCTCCCGACTCTTCTTCTGCAGGCGAGGGCGCGAAAGCTGCGCGGCAGGAGACGTCAGCACTGGCCGGAGATCACGAGGAACGAGCACGTACTCAATGCGACCAGCGCGATGACTGCGTACATCCAGTACTTCTCCAAGAAGGACTTCTCCTTCGGCGGCTCGACTGGCTTGCCCTCGGCCGTGATAGGAGGCGGAACGCGAAGTGCGGGGCTGCACGAGACCGGTCCCGGTTTGGAGTCGCGACCGGCGCAGCATGAGCGAGATAATTCGTCAGTTCGCATACCAGAAAGCACCGATATTGTGGGACACGAAGGACAACAAGGAATACCGCGAATGGACGGTCAAGCCCACGAAAACAGTACTATGACTTACAGCGGTGGGAAGGTCGGCGAGCGAAGGACGACGGTGGTGTTGACAATGGGCCTGAACTGGGCGGGGCTCGATCCCGCACTCGCCTTGCGACCCCTCTTCGGGCACGCGCCGTCGCGCGGCACGGGGCCCACAAAGTAATCAAGGCTGAACGGGTTGCCGTTCTGGTCAAGGTGGACCGTGAAGGACTCTGAGGTGCTGGACGGGAGGTGGCACTAGACAGGCGGAGAGGTGACCATGAGCTTAATCGTTTGATGCTGCAGGTGAGGGCTGGGGCGCGGACTCGTGCGCACTGGCCGTATATGGGCGCAGGCGCGACGCCGCCCGCGTCTAGAGCACATAGGGTCGACTTACGGCGAGGACAGAGGAGGTGGCCCATTGCGTCTGGTCTTGATCGGCGGAGTGCTCTAGTGCTACCTGGTAGAGCGCGTCCTTAAGGCCCTCGGCGGTCGCTGCGAAGTCACGTAGGTCGTCTGCATAAGTCTCGGAGAGAACGAGATGGGCGACGGTGGCGGGCCCAGAGCCTGAGAGCTGGAGCGTGGCGCGTTCTGCGAAGGGCGCGGCGGGGAGAGACGGATGGAAGAGCCTGTGGTGGACGCGGAGGGCAGAGGCAGCAGCAAGCAGCGGGCAGACGAGGAGGACGAGCTGGGCGTATCGGGAGAACATGGTGGTCCCAAGCAGCGAATCAGCATCCTCCATCCAATGCTGCCCCTCAGGCGCCCGTTTCGCCGTCTGATTGGCCCGCTGCCTCGAATAGACCCGGCGATGTCGTCACCCTTTCCTTCCTGGCCGTGTCGCCACGGTGTTCCTGAACGCGGCTCGTCGTGGCACACTCGTCGTCTGCCACTCCCGCTCGTTCTCTGGGCACCGTTTGCGCTGCCGGGTGTGGTTAACGGGCGAGACACTGCAGAATGGCCGGCTTCAACCACTGGACGGTGCGAGCAGCCAGCCACGGCGGGGATCACACACTGATTGGCCAATGGGATCGCAGGTTCCTATTGGCTCGCAGGGGCAGGCCTGGATCGCTATTGGCCTGGCCATCCACCCAAGCTCCCTTGCGGTCGTTCTCGAGACAGTCGAGACTCGTCCTCCCGCTCATAAAATGGCCGACAGCCAACCGGCGACAGCTTCCATCCCCCACTATCGACGCCCCCCTCTCACTCGCCCCCTCCCCCTCCAATCAACATGCAGTACCGTTCCCCCTCCCCCGACAATGGCCTCCCCACCCCGCCCCAGTCTCCTACCTCCCGTGACGTTGCCCACCCTGCCATAACCCTCCTCCAGTCCCTCGAGTCCTTCTACCAGCAGGAGCGGTACTGGGTACATCACACGCGCGCTGCCCTCGAGCTCGCCCTCACCAAGGGCATCGACGCCGCACCCACCGCGTCCTCGTCCTCTTCACCTCCATCCGAGTACCAAGGCGTCCTCTCCCCCGCGTCTTCTACCACATCTGACGCCGCCGCCGTCGACGCTCCCATCGTCAAGATGGAGCCCGACGCCCAAGCACCATCCCTCTCCCGCTCGTCCAACAGCTGGACCAAGCGGAAGAACATGATGCGTCTCAAGATCGACGGCATCTCTCCCCACCAGCGCAAGCGCCGCGCACCGCGCGCGCCGCCAACAGAGCCGGGTGCCCGACTCCTCGAGATGTTCTCGGAGCTCATGGACTCGCGCATGGAGAGCTGCCAGAGAGTGCAGCGGATGATACGCAGCGCGAACAGGGCCGACCTGTACATGCGTTAGCCGTCTGGTACGTTCCTGTCGCGCTGCTCACCGCTCTCCGCGCGGGTGTCTGACATGTCCGTCAGCAGACGGTCGCATGTCATCCAGACTCCCTCCCCGCGCCGCTGCCCGCCGCGGTCGCACAACATCCGACCCGGCCGCACACAGCCCGCCTGTTGATGGCAGGACGGGCCACTTCGTCGCGAGTCGAAGTTGTGATATTGCTCATTTATGGAAGTCATTCTATGGTGTTGAGCCCGGTCCCCCCACATCCCTGTCGCAGCCTTCGGATTAGAGAGCACCGTGGTCGCCGTATATCAGTATCGCTTGTACAGTATTTGCATCTTCAGCATGGCCCAGGCATATATGATCAGTGATATCAGTCGAACAGCCTCAGCACAGTCCGCGGTCGAGCAAGTCGCCAGATATGTTGCGTGTTTGAGTCAAGAAGCAACATAGCCTGCAGCACAGGCGGTCCAGACCACTGGCCAATGAGAAGCAGGCGCGACACGCCACAGCATACACACTCGCAAACAACACGAGTCCCTGTGATTGGCTGGCGACCTGGTACGCTACTGGTCTACATCGTAGGTACATAGATTGCTGGCATACATCCTACAGCTCATCGCGGTACCCTCAGATAGACGTCAAGTCAGGTGCACCATTCGCGTCATACCACTTCTTCCAGCGAGCCTCCAATACATCCGCGGGCCAACGCTTCCTTATAGCATCGGCCATCTTCCTCAACTCCTTCGCGACGGGAGCCCAGTCTCGGACCAGCTTCCCATCCTTCTTCACGATTTCGCCGTCGACAAAGACCGTGTCCACATCCTCACTCGATGCATGAAACACCACTCCCGCGATAGGGTCGTCCGCGCCGCCGAGGTTGACAGAGTCCGCGTCGAAGATGACGAGGTCGGCGCGCTTGCCAACCTCCACGCTACCGATGAGATGCGCGAGGTTGAGGGCCTCGGCGCCACCGAGCGTGCCCAGGCGGAAGGCATCGACGCTGTTGTACTTGTTGTGGAAGGGCGGGGTCACCTTGTTCAGACGGATGCGCTCGTGGTCGTGGGCGCGTGCCCATTGCAGCCCAGTGCGCATTTGCGTGAAGATGTCTCCGCTGTTGGCCGACGTGCAGTCCTAGAACAATGGCGTGTTCAGCGGGACCCCCAACGGCCAGGGGCAGCACTCACTATTCCGAGGCCGCACTTCACGCCGCGCTTCAACGCCTCGTGCTCGACCGGGTTGCCGTGAGCCATGCCCAGCTCGTCCTCAGGGGTCGCACCGATGGCGGCACCGCTGTCCTTCAGGGCCTTCCACATCTCGTCGTCCGGCGCAGTACGCTCCGCGAGGACGTTGCAGTGCGAGAACACGACGTCCGGGCCCAGGACACCCGCGTCCCGCCACCTCAGGATGGTCGGCCCCTGCACGACGTGCGCCGTGAAGATCTTGACGTTGTTCGCCCGCGCGTACGCGAGGAACTCCTGGTGCGCGGACACGGGGCCGTTCGAGATCACGTCGTACCCGAGACCGAGCGTGACGCGCCCGTCGGGGCGCAGGTTCCCGCCGTTGGATCCCCACTCGGCCAGCTTCTTGCGCTGCCAGGCCGCTGTCTCTGCCTCCTTGCCGAACTCGAGCGGGAAGATCTCCGTGGGCTGGCTCTGGCGGGCGGGAGCCCAGATGACGCGGGCACCGGACTCGACGGTAGCTTTGAGAGCCGCATCGGCGTGGGCAGGCGTGAGCGCGGCATGGTAGTGGTCCAGGATGGTGGTCACGCCGTTGTGGAGGGCGTCGAGGCACCCGGCGAGCTGGCCAATTCCGACTTCCTCGGGCGTGAGGGAGCCCTGTACGGACCTGAGCATTCAAAGTGAGTGTGGCAGGATCACGCGCTGTAACGGTATCGCCTACCATGACATTTTGACGAGGTACTCGGTGAGCAGCCAGCTATGATCCGCTTGAGTTATTGTCCTCATAAGTTGACAGATGCAGGACGCACTCGCAGTGATTAGCTCGCAAGACGGTCATGAACACATGGCTATACCAGAGTCAGTACAGGTCTCATACGAGCAGATGTGAAAGATATGCTGACCGATGAGTGTCGACGAAACCGGGCGTTATCCATTTGTTGTGGCAGTCGATCACCTCGACACCAGACGCAGGAGCAATATTCTCCTCGATGCGGGTGATGATGTTGCCCTCGATGAGCACGTCGGCCTTGTGAACGCGTGCGTCCTTGCTGCCCTGGATGCAGGTCGCAATAGTGGCCCCTTTGAGCAGATATTTCGTCATGATTGTTGAACGGTGGGAAGGGGGCCTGAGATACTCGGCAGTGTCTGCGTGAGTCTGGCAGATATATGTATATCGCACGGAGGCCGCCGCTTCACAGTACATATACTTACTCGTGTCATCCACATCGATCCCGAGACCCTCGTTGATCTCGGTCCGAGTCGTAAGTGCGTTTGGTTCGTCAGCTTCACACAATCAGGGGTTGTCATGCTCTCAGGCTCTGCCATGGTCAGGTGAATCTTGCCAAGCTGTGGTGTAAACATCACAGGAGGAGTGAGACACATACCTACTTCTCTCGAAGGCAGACGAGATGCATCATCCGTGACTCGGAGCTCACCACTGCTCACTCTTTCAAGGAACGCTCCCGACCGGCCAAGCGCATTTAGCGCACTGTCCAATGCAGATGGCGGCTGCTAGAGAGGTCTTATGGGGAGTTACAACCATGTCAGAGGCGTGTCATCGTCCGAGCCTAATCATAGGACAGTGCTTGCTCGAGCTCGGTCCCACCTCATCTCGATTCCGGCTTCTCACACCAGTTCCGGAGATGGCCTCCTACAAAGGATGCAGGCTATGCGGTCAGCAGAAACAAGGACGTCGAGAAGACAGTGGGAAGGCTGGCACGAGCTGAGCCAACCGAGCTGAGATCATTGAACCTGCATCACGCCGACTCGGGTCAACAGAATGAGTATTGGCCAAAAGATTTGACACAACTGTCGATTTCTGCGTGCGCTCTGTGGTTCTTGCGGAGGTGGCAGGCAGCAGGGGTTGGGAAAGCGGTGCAGATGCTAGTGGTCGAACGGGCGCTCAGTCAGCAGGCTTCGCTTCACGACAACGTTATCCCTCCGCCTGCGACGAGTCTCCTGTCCATCTGCTCCTGCCGCTCCTTCCTCCCATGTCTGCACGCTATGCCCCCCTCCCAAACCCACACACCGACCCAGATGCGATAGACGAGATGGAGGCCGCCTTCGATGACTCGGACGACGAAGACGATAACCGCACCCCGTTGACCTCGCGCAATGGCTACCAGTCCCTCCCTAACGCCGAGCCATCCGCCCCATCCCACGATCGCGCGGCCCCCGTCCCAGGTACCTACGACTTTGAGAACGCGGACTTCGACTACGTACGGCCTCCCCCAGGTTCGCCCCCCGGCCCTTCCACCAGTGCCCTCCCAAATGAGTTCGGTAATTCGAACGGCCTCGTTCCGTCCTTCTCGAACGTCACCACCGATGCGACTCCGCGGGGAGACGGTTGGTTCAGGAGGACAGCGGCATCAGTACTGCCCAGCCACTATGTCCAAAGGTTTGGTTTGGGGCCCTCAGTGCCGGAGGGCCCTGTTGGCGGTGGCACCAACAACGATGGAGTCTTCGCGAATGTGACTGCTAAGCCCTCCAGGCAGGTCCGGATACAGGAGGGTACGTCGCACGGTCTCGTTGATGTGTCCATGCATTAAGCCGTCCATCGACGCCTCCGCCGTTATCGTAGGTGATGATGTCCTCCTTGTCCCCGAAGAGGTGCAGAAAGAAGTGCCCCCTTCCTACGCCCAGGCGCAGGCCGACGCTGTGCCGCCATACTGGGAGACGACCATCCACGCGCCCTCTGCAGCGAACACCCCGGGAGATGTTATCATCGACTCGCTCCCGACAGGCAGCTTGTTCTCCTTCCTCTGGAACATGCTAGTCTCTATCTCCTTCCAATTTGTCGGCTTCCTCCTCACGTACCTCCTGCACACAACCCACGCTGCGAAGCTCGGTTCCCGCGCGGGACTCGGCATTACTCTCATTCAGTATGGCTTCGCCATGCGGGGGAAAGACACCTTCGGGGAATCGGAGGCATGGACGAACTGGAAGGCCGAGGAGCCGCGGCCGACGTTCAACACGGCCGCTGAGGCAGAGGACTATTACAAGAATCTTACCTCTACCATCCCCGCTCCTACGCAGGCCACAGTCAGTGAGGGCAGCTATGTCGTAGGCGATGCGACATCCGAGTGGCTGTCATTCCTCCTTATGACAATAGGTACGTGCTCTCCCCACATATCGTGGATCAATTATGCTAAGTCTTCGCAGGATGGTTCATCCTCCTCACGTCCCTCCTCGGGTACTGGCGTGTCAAGCGATGGGAGCGGGGCATTCTGTCTTCACAGGATGAGACCCCCGCAACTGCCACGCCGGAAGAGCGTGCCCGCTCCGCGGCGATCATCCATTCCATCGAACGCGTCTTCGGGCTGCAGGGCCTGGCGGACGGCTCGCTCCTCCGCCAAGGCCTTAGCTTCCCAGGTGCGGCACGCGAGATGGAGATGGCTGAAGAGGAAGACGTGCCAGAGCGCAACGCATACATCTTACCTATCGATCCGTCCGATCCTGCACGCAACGAGCGAATCGCGCGTGCGTACGCGGACGAGGCACGGCTGCACCAGGACCTGCGGTCCGCCGGGCTCCTGTGAGCCCTCCGATCTGCGGATCTGTGAGTGCCGTGGATGTATTTGCATATACCTATGATTTAGCGAGGTATGTAGGAAGAAGTTTGGGGACATCTATGTCGTTGTCGGCATCTTGTATACGCTTTCGCACCTCGACGCCCTGTCCGATGCGCCGAAGGTGCTAATCTCACCAGCTTATTCTTGGACATGTATTGGATTCTGCTTCGTGCTACGTTTGTCTGTGAGGCCTATCGGAACGTTCGTTCGATGTAATATATGTACTAGAACTCACCCAAAGCCTAAACGATGTCGATGGTGAACCGTGTTTGCGTAGGTAAGGTAAGGACAGGGATGGTGCATTGGTCAAGCATACATTGTTTACAACTTCTCGTCTACGTCTACACGACCATCAGACACCGTGTCTATGCAAAGACAGTCTGGAGCTCCTTCTTGAACGGCTCAAGGTTGAACTCGAGCGCAGAGCAGGGGTACGAGATCTCGAACTTCTCCAGGACAGAGGGATGCAAGATGCCGAGGACGCCAATCTCCAGGTCGTCAGGGGAGTCGAACGCAGCCTTTAGCGTGCGCTTCAGCGCTGTGAGGCCGGAGTACTCCTTCGGCAGCCGATAGTAGATGGTCGCAGCGCGTCCAGGGAAGAAGGTTGGGTCTGACAGATCCCAGTTCCGTGCGTACGGCAGATGGAAGCGGATGGGAGATAAGAGATCCCAGGAATATCAGTCAGACAGTGGCATGATGATACAGGAAGATCGAGGGCACGTACCATCGCGTTCCTTGATGTAGTACCCAGTGGTCGCCTTCTTGTCGGTGCTTGAGATGCGCGGGATCTCTAGCATGTGCATGAGGCGGTCGAGCAGACCGTGCACGACTTCAAAGCCGGCCGTCTTGTTGCACCATACCGCAGCGGCGTGGCGGACGTTGCGCGCCTGCCGCTCGAGCGATGTGTCCTTGAACACGACGTCGGAGGTCTCGAAGACCCGGATTGGCAGCGGATGCGAGCGGTTCTCCCGGATCGTCTTGAGAAGACCCTGCAGCAGCGAGGTGCGGACAACCTGGAACTCGAGGGTCTTGGGGTTCGCGATGCGGACTGCAGTCTTCCCGTCGTCCTTGCGGTTCAACCAGTCGAAGTTCTCCTCGTGTGAGCACTGATCGGGACGCTTGGCTCAGTATCAGTCAAATGTTGA
This sequence comes from Polyporus arcularius HHB13444, assembly GCA_004369055.1. Taxonomy (NCBI): domain Eukaryota; kingdom Fungi; phylum Basidiomycota; class Agaricomycetes; order Polyporales; family Polyporaceae; genus Polyporus; species Polyporus arcularius. The sequence goes on from ML211492.1 coordinate 9,048, forward strand.
TAACATGGCCGACGTACAAGGATGAGCGGTAAGGCCTCGACCCAGCCATCGAACGCGCATTCCGTACGGACGATATCGCTCAGCTTGTTGATAGCCAACGGCTGCGCGACCGTGCTAGTCGTGGGGAAGGTATCCGGTAGGTTGTTGAAGCCGTACGCGATTGCGGCATCTTCCATGATATCGCGCTCATGGAGGATGTCCGGACGGGTGGGAGGGATCTGCACAATAATCTCGTCCGGGTCATTCGGTGAGACCGACGCCGAGAGTGTCATGCGCTCGAGGAGCTTGGCCACCTCCGATGAGTTGAGAGTCAGACCGGCACATGAGTTGACGTAGGACGCGTGTGCCGAGCTAGTGCGATACTTGAGATCCGGCGTTATGCGGACTGAACCATCGGGGTACACGACCCTACATGGCTCGATCCTGAAGAAACAGCTGTGAATTAGCACTGAAGCCGTGACACAGTGTGAGGAGGACGTACGTGTACGGCTCCGCGCAGTACTCTGAGAACATGGTCGAGATGATGTTCGCCACGATGCCAAGCTTGGTCTCATCTGTAGCCGTGATATCAATGAAGACATTCCGAGTATTGAGGGTGATTTTGCTATGCTCCGAGTTGATGATAGGCGGCATGGAGAGTACTCGGTCTTGCTGGTCGTAGATGATAGGGTACACCGGTGAGTCACGGATGATAGGCAGGTATCGCGCCAGGTGCTTCTCCGACTGTGAAAATACCGGACTTGAGCCATGTCTAGGCTTCGTCTGTATCAATGCTACGCACCTCGTACACCGTCATGAGCTCGTCCGCGGTATACTCCTGAGTCTTGGCCAAAGGCACAAACTTAATGTCCTTTGGTGGTCGCGCTTCGTACCTGAACGGCGCCTGGATGGTATCGAGGTCGTGTGTACCGATCGCGACAAACTGCCTTCGCCTGCAAAGGTTCTGATGCAACTTGTCTTGAAGGTCGATGAAGGACTCGTAGGAACGCTCGGTGAACTTCACGTTGCGGAGAACGGCGCAGGCAAAGAAGGGACGAATTTGCTGCGTCTGGAGAGCGTGGATGGTATTGGCTTGGGGAGATCTGCCGGCGGAAATAGGGAGATGCGTACCTCTTTGCTGACCGTAGCTGTGATGAGGTCTGCCTCTCCTCCAGGATGGTACGCTAGCTTGTACTGCGGGGGCTTGTCCAGTCCGAGGAAGCAGCGAATGGCCCTTGCAATACCCTCGATGCAGAGAAGGTCATATCTGTGAGGTAAACGGGATTCAACACTGTTCGCTTATGTCGTCCAGTCTTTCCTGACCTGTTGGCGGGGATTTCGATTTTGAGTTGCTAAAAGAAGTAGGTTCAAAAGAGAGCCTATCTCAGCAAAGACATTCACGCACTGGACGCTCAGCCGGAAGCCCCTTCTTCTTCGCCTCCTCTACTTCTGCCGTGGTCTATATGATGGTCATATTGAACATCACATCGAAAGGAACGCTTGTCGAGACGTACATCTTCGTCGAGCTCTAGTCCGAACTCGAAAAGGAGATGATCGAACTCTTCTGCGGCTTGAGCCCTTCGGAATGAGCATGCACAATGAGGTTCATACAAGCATACTCACAGTACACCCGCCCGAGCCTTTTGAAGAGTTCCTCCTTATCACAAGCCACGGTCGGCATCGTCGAATAGCTATAGCAAAGCAAGGGTGAGCGGGTGCAGCGATTCGGCGAGGTCGAGTCGAGAGGCTAAAGAGCGCCAAACGATGGAATCTGGGTAGATAATCTCAGATCTTGATCGAGTCACTTGGTGGTTATAACCTTTTATCGCGCCGTTTGGTTAGTTTGTTTGCGCACTACGCAGACTTACCCCTACCAGTCACTACCTCTCAGTACTGGTGACATCATCAGTAGGGGTGGTATAGGTATCCATCGAAAACTCCATACCCTATCACTGCGATGGTCATCAAATTCTTCCTGCGTGACGGAGTGCATACTCTCGATTTCAAGGACGGTGCGCGCGTTGAACGCGCTCAGCGACTGCGACGAGGCTCCATGGATGATGAAAACACGACCGTGCCTCTTTCCATGGCGGTGTTTATAGAACTCGTCGAGCACCTCCGCTCACATGTCCCTGTCCAGGTATGACATGTACTATCTCTCTCATGCTAGTGTTGATGATCATTGTGCAGGGATTCTCGCGTTCAGAACACGCTTCTCAATCTGCTCATGCACCGCGTCACATCCGTCCTTGATCGCGAGACGGAGAGGATCCTACTGATCCCAGAGTACGACATATTGGTTGCAGCAGAGAGTTCAGAGGCAATCAAGAAGCCCGGGTTAGTACACCATGTCTTCGTTCGCGTAGCTGCGGCGAATTTCGCAAGTGAGTTGCATCCTTCGTGGCGACATGCACAGCGTACTGATCATCGGCTTAGAATCCATACTCGCAGACCCTGTTGGCGTTTTGGACCTCGAGGGCAAGCAGTTGATGAACACAGTTCCTTTGGAGCTCGAGGGCCAGGAGTTGCTGAACACGTTAACCATCACGCACGTCTTTGAGGCCAAACTACATCATGAGTTCCTAGGGTCGATTTACTACGCCCTTCGGGAGATCAAAGCCTGGTGCACGAAAACCGGGTGGGTTGCCCGTAGTTCATTTGCTTCATCCAAGATTAACTGGGCATCTAGTTGAAGTCGCATGGTAGAGGCGCAATAACTTTCTGGAATCATTGGATAAACCTTTCTTACAAGCCACCCGAGAGTCCAAACACGCGTGCTGTTTACAGCGCGAGCCATGACAAGATATTCCACGTGGATGGTGTGAATGCTAATCTGGGCTTATCGCTCGACATGGTAGGAGTTCGCCCCGCAACTACGTGCGACATGCTGACTGACACGGTGCGCGCAGGTTGAGAACTCGACAAATGATGCTCATGAGTAATGGGAAGGGGCCTGAAGTCGTGTTCCCAGCTGGCACGCATCTTTGTATGACAAGTCTTCCGTTTTAGTTCAAATTGATCGGCCATTGAAAACATCTAAAGCAGGGACCATTCGGCAAGCTGGCCTACCTGGCCAGTACTACCCCTGTGCAGTATTTGTACTCTTTACGACCCGTTGCCTTGTTTGATACTGCCCGCCCAGACTTTCGAGATTGTGTTACGGTGGACGTCTGCCCTCAACCAGTCGGATTCAGCATCATTTCACCAGTGGTACGCTCGATATCGAGTCATCGCGATACTGGTCAGTTCTGGCAGACTTGAAGCTCCTTGTGCAAGCGGCAGAGGAGGAGGATAGTCCGGAGTTGGACTTCTCGGCGCGACAAATACAAGCTCATGTGGCGCTGACACTCCCTGTGACCCCGTAGACTCTTCAATTTCATCAGGCATACTCAACGCTCATGAGCTCATGAGCGCACCGGAAGCGCACCGGCGGTCGCGTGTCGACGTCTATCAATGAATATTCAATTTCCCGGAAGGCTGCGTTTGACTTCACTCTCTTAGCAAATCGACGAGTGTGGGTCTGAAACATAGGTATCGTAGTCGCCAACATTGGACGAACGCAAATTTGATTGACCCATTGCATATTCTCTCTGTCTAGAACATCTACGCTCGAGCAAGGGGCGTCTGCATCTGCGCCAAGCGTGGCAGCATGGCTATCGTTCAACGCGTTCGCCGCAGCCTGTGAGACATGCGCCATGCAAACTAGATGGGAGCGTCGGGTCTTGCTTTGCGAGGCGGCTGCTGCGGGTGGGGAACGCAGCCGTGTGATCGGCCATGCGCGGCTTGCGAAAGGGCTTGGAGGGGCTCCTGATGCGTGCCCCTCGTCCTGGCGGTCCGCCAAAGGTATAGCCATCAAGTGCAATGTGGTGAGTTAATTATCTTGCCACCTGGCAGCTTGTGTTCCGTCTCCTTTACATTTGCCACCATCTGTACATACTCTGCCGTCTCTCCCCCTCCCCCCCTTCGTGCGGCCTGTCCTCGTCCGGTGTCAGAGTCCTATTCCGCAACTTGCTCTTTTGCTGCACATTCACCCGGCTCAAACGCGACTCTATCGCCTGCGACTGTAGCCGGAAACACCTACGGTCACAATTCCAATCTCTGTCTCTCTGGGGATTATGGACACTCGTCCCACGAACGTAGATGACAGTGATTTCAGCGCCATACATTACGCAACGAACGAATCCTGGAACCACCGTCAGGACCAATCTCATTTTCAGGAAGGGACGTTTACCGAAGGCTTCACGAACGCGCGGGCGGAGTTGCGATTCAACGGTGAGTTTCCTCCTACTGTCGACTTCTACATATCATGCTTAGAGACGCTGTCAGGCACTAGCGTAAAAGTGTATGGGATCGCGACTCCCCGACCGTCGGGAAATCGGACAGCGGTGCCCCCGTCAGTAGTGTTCTCCGTCGATGACGGCATCCCGACCACAGTCGTGAGTGATCCCGGTGCGCAGAACGGGGAGACCGCGCACCAGTTCTACCTCTCGCCAGCGCTCCCGCCAAGGGAACATATCCTGCAAATCAATGTCACGTACGGGGAAGAGGACTGGCCATTCGTATTGGACTACATACAGTATGTGCCCTCAACTGAGTCAGGCGCAGCTTCTGGATGGGGTCCGACAGAAGGAGGGTTATCTGCCGCAGCGCCGAAGCACCCGGGAGCACCTGTCGCTGCGATTGTCGGGAGTGTCATGGGCTGCTTGGCGCTCCTTGGGGCTGCGGTGCTGTTGAGATTCTACTGGTATTTCAGGAAAGGATCGACGAAGACGAAGAAGCGCGGATCGTACATATATATCTCGGCGGCGACGAAGGTTGACCTCCTGGATAATGGTACGTACCCGAGGACTGTGTGGTTTGGTTGCCGATGCCGACCAATTTTGTTTTGTCAGAGCCCAAGCTTCTTCCACCATCTCGAGCCCTTACACCAGAGCCGGCCGCTGACATTGAGTCTGCGTTCGCTGCGAGCGAGATGCGCTACCACAGTCGTTCCCCGAGCTTGAACAGGGAATACCTACTATCACCACCTGGTCTCCAACGCTCATTCATCGACATGTCCGAGGCCAATGCTGAGTCGCGACCATCCTCGCCTCCATACAATAGCCCAGATTCGCGGCCCTCCTCGCCTCCATGCAACCGCCCAGGGACGCCTTCAGCATCATCGGTGCACGGGTACCAGCGGTCTCCGACTCCGTCCTCGCTATCCTTCGCCCTCCTATCACGCCCTGGCACCCCTGCGGCCGTGGTTGCTTTCCAGCGCCCCATCACACCGCCGGTGGCCATGCACCGACCTGAGACGCCCTCGCTTCCTGCGATCGTGTACCGCCCGGCAACGCCTGAGGGCTTTGCGCTGCTGCCGACTGTCCGAGCGGGGTCGAGCGGCACGAGCAAGGCTCTGCAGCTGGAGAAGGAGAAAGCACTGCGTGCTTCGAAGCAACCGAAGTTCTATTCGGACTCCGGAGTACGGTTTAAGGAGGGAGAAGTACCGCCCACGATGGAGGCAGTGATGGCTTCCTCCCATGCAGCCCAGGCCAAGGCCGAGCGGGACAGAGAGCGGAAGAAGAGGGAGAAGGAGAAGCATGTGTCATATGGCGGGTCCGCAATTTCGGAGGTCCCGCCTGAGTACACGGAGGAATGAGCACTCTGCGACGAAGTAACGCAGTACCCTCACTTTTTTTTCACCCTCACTGCTGGCATAGGCTTCATGATCAGTCGGTCTGGCCACCACATCATTACACTCCTTGCACCAACTAGGTAGATTCTGCTTGTATCATACCCTATGTATCTGTTAATCCTTACTGTATCTGTTCGCTTATACTTACTCGAACGGCCTTGAGGTGGGAGACACCTGGAGACGCCGTTAAGACTCCGCAGCTGCTGGTACATAACATAGACTGGCTGGGACACTTCTATTCGTACTACATAGCATTTCACATCATGAATACAAGTTTTCGTGACTGCTCCTACTACCGACACCATCAGAACCGCACAGCCGGTGACTGCTCTACGCTTTCTAGCGAGACCTTGTGGCCGACAAGTGTGCGGATGTTGTTGATGCCGTATCTACAATCTTGAAGTCAGCACAAATTCCTAAGTGGGCGCCGGAAAAATCTACGACGCACCGGATCATTGTAGGTCGCTCGAGAGAGATACCCCATCCGTGAACGTGAACATCCTTCGGGAAGCCCATTGGCTCAAGCATCTCAGGGCGGAACATGCCACTGTTGCCAACCTCGACCCACTTCTTCAGCTGCGGATGGAAAGCGAAAATCTCCAGGGAGGGCTACATATGAAGTAATACGATCAGGATCATGTGAAGTAACAGATATAGTGCATGAGACCAACCTCTGTGTACGGGTTGTACGCAGGCTTGAAGCGGATGTTCTCGAGGCCCATCTTTTTAAAGAAGACACGCATGAAGCCTAGAGAGTCTTCTATCAGCGTCATATCGGACCAGCACAGAATTCGGCCAGAACGCACCGATGAGGTCTGCGAGAGTAAGACCCCGGTCAGCAACGACGCCCTCGACCTGATGGAACTCCGCCAAATGCGTCGCATCCATCGTCTCGTTCCGGAACACTCTGTCGATAGAGAAGAGCTTCGCTGGCCGGAAGCCATCAGGTCCCACCTTGCCCGCGCCTGGCACGGTTGCGGTTGCGTGGGCACCCTCGCGTTGGAAGACTTCCTCAGCATCGGCCTCGCCTTCCTCTCCCCGACACCGCGCAGCTAGTTTCCAGAGCATGTTCGCGGAAGTGGCAGTAGTGTGCGTACGCAGCAGCAGCTTGCGCGACTCATCGTGTGACCACGGTGCGCGGTACCCCGTTGAGCCGTAATCGCCGTGTTCGTGTACCTTGGCCACCCGATCATAGTACGCTTTTGGCGGTGGTAGTGAGACCGCAGGATCTAGGGAGGCAATCTTTCTTCAGTGCCAAATCTTGTTTTGCGGATGCAGATTGCTGACCAGATAAGTAGAAAGTATCCTGCACTTCCCGTGCAGGATGCTGCTGAGGAACGAAGAGGGCGTCGAAGCACCAGAAGCCAGATTCAATGAAGGTGCTTGTCGGCATCTCCGCGAAACTTTGCGGAATGAGCGGAAGAGCAATAGAGCGATCGTGCACAACACTTACCCCATCTCAAAGAAGATGTTGCGGATCTCTTCTCGGACCTTCAGGAGTGGATGTAAAGCGCCACCATTTGGCGGAATACCGTCGGCCTCGAAGTTGTATTTCTTGTATGTGGCCGTTTTCCAAGAGCCACTGGAACCACGAGTGAGAACGGGAATAGGCGGAGGTAAGATGAACGCGACGCACGAAGTGAGCATATCCACTGTTAGGTCAGTCTCAGGCTTGGCTGTTGACGTGCTGAACTGAGGACCCTTGTGAACGGTGAACCATTGACCCTTTCTGCGGAACATATCGAAGTTTAGCCACATAACGCTATAATTACATCGAAGTGACCCACCTCTGCGCAATGAGTTTACGTTTCCTCAGATCCGCAAGTGCCTTCTCACCGCCCTTCAATGTTCCTGTCGAGTCCACCTCGCGCATCTGCAGCTGGGTGGTATCGACAATCGAGGGAACCTGGAAGACAGTCGGTGGGACAGAAGCATTGGCCGCCGAAGAAGCACCTACCAATTTGACGAGACCATCGCCCTCCTTGCCGATCCACTTGTTCTTGAAAGCCTGACCCTGACCGATCTTCGCGGTTTCTGGGCCTACCTTTGCCTGGAGCTCCTTGATCGGAAGGGGCGGACCCTCGCCCTTCAATGGACATGCGCTCCATACACGGGCTTCATGAGAACCTTGCAAGGCAATTTGTGCCCCCTCATGGGTGAGGACATGGGAGACAGTCTCATGGGTCGTGTACGTGATCATCTGCAGAAACATGGGTCTCCTGACATAGATCGACCATGAAGTAATGTACATCACGACTTGAGAGTGAGTTCAGAGCACCCAAAATGATGATTTGGGAGTCATGGGTGGCTGCTGGCTCCTTGTAGCCCGGGAGAACGAGAGTGCGAGTATCCTTGATGGTGCCCTCTTTGTCGAGGGTGTCCAGGATGAGTTGCTGGATCGCTTCCGCCATCGTCCACAGAAGTCGCGGATACCAGATGAGATAACGGTCTGAGAGTCGCGAGCAAGGAAGACGACCAGACGAAGGCAAGCAGAGACCGAGATGAGATGAGAGAAAGGAAATCGAGATGAGCTTGACTCGAGAGACGCCCATAACGATCGCGTCGGGCGCACGTGAATGCACGTCTCTCCATCCCGGCGTCCACGTCCTCCGCCATGTCCTCCGCTCCCCATGTCCAACGCCCACCCCGAGGCCCTCGACGTATCCTGGCAGAATGCCTGGAACACCGCCCAACAGGACATATCTCGAATTCGCGCTGATATCGCCTCAGCACCTCCCCCAGACCCCCGCATCGCCCGTGTGGGGAAGGTCGACGCGGAACTCTTGGATACCGAGCTGGTGCAGTTGCTCAAGGAGCCTTTGACTAGAGCATTGAGTCTGGTCAATGTGCGTATACACGTGCTTCAGCCTTGACATGTGCTTAGCGGCCTCGCATAGTCCGCATTCAAAGCGAAACACGACCCGGAGCTCACGCTTCTCATACACCTCGTACTCTACAAGTTTTCTGTTTGGGACCAGGGCGCGAGCTACGGTGCCAAGCTTCAGGGGCTCAAGTATGCGCCATCAGGTGGTTCCTTGAACGGTACGGTTGTTCCTTCCCGAATTGATTCGCTGCGTTGACCGGTCCTCTAGCCTTGGGGTTGGCCCGGTCAACACTCGCTCTCCATAGCATCCTCACAATATTCGTCCCCTACTTCCACAATCGACTGCGTGCTCATGCTCTATCGAATGCATGGCCCGATGCACCCTCGTCCGACCGACGACGCAAATCATGGGAATTTCTGACGCGGCTTGAGTCCTTGCATGGCCTTGCAGCACTCATTAACTTCACTGTGTTTCTATGGAACGGACGGTAGGTTGTCTCGTCCCCCTGGATGCGTATGACCTGCTGAGGAAGGCTCTAGATACCGTACACTGGCAGACAGACTGCTCCGTCTGCGACTCATCTCCGCTCGTCGACACTTCCAGCGAGAAGTGTCGTACGAGTTCATGAACCGTCAGATGGTCTGGCACGCGTTCACGGTGAGTGCCTATGTAGCAGGACAGTCTGGGTGCTTACCTTTGTCGCCAGGAATTCCTCCTGTTTCTGTTGCCACTGATCAACACAAGAGCCCTCCGACGGCAACTTATGTCCTTGACCTCTCGCATGACACTTGCTGCGATACTTCCTTCACCCCTCCGCAACGCTGTAGGCCTCTCTGACACCACCCTCTCTGACAAGACAACACGGAGGGGGAAGTACTGGGCACTCCCGGCAGATCAATGTGCAATATGTGCCGACAACGCTTCCACCAACCTGAATTTCTCTGATCCAGCCAACGCCCTGAGCTCTCTCGGTGTGGTATCTCCGTATACCACCGCCGGCTCATCCAATGCGGCAGACCCGGACGATCCTGACTATGTCCCACAATTCCCAATTCACACTCCCTACGGGACCTCTTGCGGCCATGTGTACTGTTATTACTGCTTGACCGAGCGCATGATGCGCGCAGCGGACGAGAGGTCTGGCGTCGGACCTAAAGGTGCACAATGGGAGTGCCTGCGATGCGCGCAAGGCGTCGCTGCGGCTGACCGATTGGAGGCACAAGCGGAGGGTCCGGAGTACGAGAGCGGCGTGGACGACGGGGATGATACCATGAGCGGTCTCAGCTTTGATTACGGAAGCGAGGACGTCGACACGGAGTTCACGGACATGAGTGGGAGTGTAGGAAGCTATGGGGATAGTGAATCGGGTATGTCGAGCGACTGACGCGAATTCCTGCCTCTTTGTTGCAGCACTTCAGTCACTTGGGCAGGCCGTCATTGTCTACTCATACATCGCAGTGCTCGTCTATATTACAGTGGCAGAACCTCTTCCGGGATCACTTTGCGGGTATGGGTAGGAAACCTGAAGCCCGCCACGCTGCAACCCACCGCCTAGCATCCGCCTCGCTGATTTCCGGCATGTTGGCCAGTGTTTCCGAGACGGCGACAGCGTTCTCTGTGGACAGTCGGGCAATGCCAAGTGGCTCTCGTCCCTCTCGTGCTTCAGCCCGGTAGCGGAAGAAGTCCAGAAGACGCAATGCAGGATTGTCCCGCATGGCGTCAATGTCGCGCTCACCGCTGAGCTCTCCGGCGGACTTCTCCAGCGCAGCTAACCAGCTGGCATATGGTACGAGTGGTACCCCGAGCTCTTCCGCGATGGCTGCAATGAGGGTGTGCCAGGAGACAGGTCGCGGGTGGACGAGATGCAGGATCGGTGCGGGAGAGTTCCGCATCTCCGCGAATGCCCGCGCTGCGTCGTAACCACGAATGTAGGAAACCGACTGCAGATGCGCACGAGTCAATCATTATGACTGTGATGAGGCTGGAGGGCCACTTACTCCCTCGACGTCAGGTAAGCACCGTGTAAAGATGGCGGACTTGATCATCGCCGGGAACCACTCCCGCTCATTCCAATGGCCGGTCTTGTCCCCGCTCACCTGGCCAAGACGTACCACAACAATTGGGACGCCCATGCGCTCTGCAACATTGTAGAGGATCTTCTCTGTGACCCATTTGGATTCCGGGTACCCAGCGCCAGCCGCGGAGGATGGTTCAATCGGTCGCTCAGGAATCGGAGGAGGGATGGTGCAGTCTGTACCCGTATACGAACGTGAGCATGTGTCGAGCAGACAAGGTAGTGGACTCACGCTCGAAGACGCCAATCGAGCTCACGAATTGTATACTAGGAGGCTCCGTGAAAGGCGAGCTCAAGGCGAGTTCGACGAAGTGGCGGACGGCCTTCAGGTCCGGTTCGAATGAGGGTAGGGTAAGGTTGAAGTTCACCGTCCACGCTGTGCGGGAGGTTCAGTCTGCGAGGGGAGGAGCCGAGAAGAGTTTTGTCCTACCATTGAGCATGATATGCGTGACAGACCTTCGTATCTGCATGGAATAAGCCAGTCTGTCGCGGGAAAGTGCCGTCATGGAACACATACCTCCTCAAGCAGGTCCGAGGAAACACCGAATCCAGGCATATCAAGAGTTGCTTCGACCATCACGAACTTCGGGGAAGAGAGAAGCCCTTCCTCTAGTGCCTTCGCGCGGAACCGTGCTCGTTGCCGCTCCATAGCCTGCGTTCCAGCTCTGTTGAACGCATACACCTTCGCCACATTCTCGTCTCGCAGAAGATGCTCCAGGACATCGCACCCGAATCCGCCGGTGGTCCCGGTGACTAGGACAACGTCCTTCGGGCCATGACGCGGATGGAGCTGTGTTGGCCGTGAGGGCAGATTGGAAGAGTACTCCTCGGCGAGCTGAAGCAGGGCCTCTGCGGGACTTCCTGATGCCGCCGCTGTGACGGATGAGTCGTGCACGGCACGCAAGACCGCATCTGTCAGTGCTGAGATGGAAGGGGCTTGGAAGACGACGTTCATGTGCAGACGCTGAGCTGCGGCTTTGGAGTACTCGCGGACGGCTCGGAGGAGCGTGTTCCGGATCCATGTTGCTTGCAAGCTAGAAAGCCAAATTAGATCAATATCAGTTATATTGGGATACACACGAAACCATACCTGTCGCAACCATTCCGAAAAAGGTCTGCATCTTCACTGAGGGTACGCTGCATGACCCGCTGCACGACGGTGCGCACGAAGGCACGCGTGTTCTCGACATCCCAATTCACTGGGGCGGCGACGTCGCTCTGCGCAGTTTGTTCAACCTGGGCGTACAATGCCTCTATATCATCGTGATACTCCTTCAAGATGATGTTGCGGCGCGGGTAGCCCTTGATGTTATATGTGAACGGCTTGGAGGGAGTTGCAACGAGGATCATCTATCGCGTCCGAGGGGACTGTCACCCATAAGTGAACGGTATCATGCCACGAAAACGCACCTCCTTGAATATCCGGGAGTGCTGAGGGGCGAACTCATTGGCCCGTTCAATAGTCCTCCTGACAGGCAGATGTAGAAGTGTTAGTAAGAGCTACACACACATAAACGATGCGATAGTGACGCGTACCAGATCTTGTTCCGGAATTCTTCTAGCTTCGTGCTATTCTCAGGGTCGAACTTGTACTCTTCCTTGGGCTCGATGAGCACGCCATTCTGGAACTTGCCCTGGCCGAATATCAGGCAAGCGTGCACGTGTGGATCACTATTGATGATGGTCTCTGAGATGAGGGGAAAGACACTATTTCGTGAGTTTGTCTTGCTCTCATCTCCGGGCAGACGTTCGTTCACGCACCAAGTGGACCGGGATTCGTCTGGGTGATAATTTCAGCGCGACGTTGGGTTTCCCATGTTGGGAAGTCCTCACCTTCTCGCCGTTTGATAAATTGATCTGATCGTCCAGGCGTCCATGGTATTTCCAGAAACCAGGTCGAGTAGGATGCGGCTGGAGGAGATCACTCGTCGCATATGCATCTACGCCATCGACCTTCGCGTTCACGACCGGCAGCGGTACTTTGGGGTCTGACTGATGCGGAGGTCAGACGACGATCTCAAGAATGAAGGACACGGTGACATACGAGAGCGATCAGCTCGTAGGTGCCGTCCCCTGCATCTACCAGCTTGGTCTTGAGTGGCGGGAAGAACGGGAAGTACTCCCAATCCATCCCGGGCTCGGCTGACCACCAACATCAGTAAACGTACGTGTCACAAGTGGACAGCGGGTACACACCCAAGAAGAACTTCGCAATTGCGCCGAGTTCCGTGCTGGGCGCTGGTGAGTACGGAGTGCTGATGGCGTACAACGAAGAGAATTGTATGATCGCACCTTCCGTACAACGAGTAAAGCCGTATACCATCAGATGCGAGCGTGTCTCCGATTTCTTTATTCAACGGGGCACCACCGAATATCTACTAACCCGTCAGCTTGACATGTGTCCAAGGTGTCGACGTACTTACTATCGCTTTCATCCTCTTCATGTAGCTAACTTTCTCAGGATCTCGGGACCAGCTCTGTAGATGCTTCAACATGACGTCGGCCGATCCGCACAGTATGCCGAGGACGTACTTCCAGGAAGGCGGGGGCCGTCATGACATACTCCGACGAGGTCTTCACGACCCCATCGAATACGTTCTCCGGAGTAGGGAATATCGGCGGCGAAGATGGTGGAAACGTGGTCAGCGTCATGCCATTGTTGGTCTGAACAGCGAAAGCCAAGCGGAGTTAGTCTACCACGGCGGGGGCACAGGAGCGCTGCCATACCGCGAAACACAGCATGATCATTCCGATGCCATGGAACATCGGCGTGCCATGAATACTCAGTACAGCGAGTGTGAGGTCGACCTCTCCGTACCCTGGAGAGACGTCAGTGCCCCTCGGATACACTACGAAACAAGTCAAGACAACTCACAAGGCGAGGCGGACCAATGGATCATCCGCCTGTGAGTCCATGGAATGGGTTTGGGGTGATTAGTCGAGCCTGAGAGAGAGGTAAGTGGGAGCTTGATTACGCAGCGGAATTTCATACCAGAGGAATGCAAGATCATGGCGACGCGGTTCAGATCGTAGCTTCGAGGAAGATCATCAGGCTCCTCGTCACCTTGGACTGCATCTCCGGGGTACATCTCCTGAAAGGCTGGCATAGGATGCAGTAACACGTCGTCTAATTCCTTCTTCACGAGCTGCATCAAATCTTGAATTGGCGTGTCCTGCGACACGAGGAGGTGCCGGCATTTCGTCTTCCGTAGCATGTCCACGATGGCCGCCGCCGCATTTCGGGGCGATATCAAGAACATCGTGTGTCCTGAGCGAAGGAGTCCCATTGCAGTGAGGCAATAAGTGATTGTATCTGCAGCACGAAGTTGATGAGTGGTGGTCGAGGAAACAGGTGGAATAGGAAGGTATACCCGCGTGAGCAATGACAGCGACACAATCCAGGACGGTCCCGACACATGAATTGACGTATCGAGCAGCACGCCGGACGCCCCGAATCGCCTGTGCATTGGTGATGGTGTTGAGTTGCGTCCCGTCGTGCCAGCGAAACAGAGGAAGGTCAGGATTCTCCTTGGCGGTCCATTCGAATGACTCTGGGATCGTCAGCTTCTCAGCAAGTATGAGAGACCTCGGCGAACGATGTCCTGCACGGTCGGATTGAGCACTCGTCGACATAGTCGCGGATCTGGCCCCACGGGAGTGCAAAAGTGCAGGAGCGCAGGAGCGAAGGTCGATATTTATAGGGAAGGGTTCGAGCTGCCTGGACTGATCCTATTAGCCTTTCGCGGGTATGACCCTCGGCACGCCGTCTCAGACTTTGTGGCACATGCTCGGACGTCCGATGCGTCATTCCTGATATTTCTGTACGCTGGTCGATAATCTCACGCCTGACCAACTGCGGTTGTGCACCGTCAGAATCATCATGGCAGAGAAGGCGCGATGCCGGTGTAAGTACTCACACTAGCGGATGGAGTGCTTGCAAGAATCACAACCGTAGGGTCATTCTGGTTTGTCAATTGGGACGATCCGAGGAGAGGTTCTTCGAAGTAGACTGCGACCGCTCCACATATGTACAGGCGGTCTGCTCCCGCCATCTTCATGGTTTCTGACGAGGCCTGAGCGAGGCATGCATCAAAGGCGTACCGTGGCAGCCATACGGAGACGTGTGAATGCTCTCTGGATCTAGGAGTGTCCGCCCACGATGCTGAGTCGCAGCGTGCCACGGGATGGTAAGCCGGGGAGCTCGAAGTGCACAAGACTCAGCATGACGGAATATCAACTGTACACTGCAGGCAGATGAGACAGTCAGCTGTGGCCAGCAGAGAGGGAGGACCATTCCGATTCCACCTGAATCGGCTAGCCTGTTGGCGTTGGGAAAGAGCAGATCACCTGACATTTGGTACACCGATCGTTTACACGTGACGGTTGGCACACCGCGGTACTTCCCTCGGTGCCCTTAGCTACATAGTTCCGTCCAGCATCGATTGCTTCCGCTCCGATGATGCTTCCGCCGCTCTGCTTCAAAGGTCCCCGTCGAAGACGGTGGAGGATGCGCTGAAGAGACCGCTCACCAATCGCAGCCTGCCGCATATAAACTTGGTGGTGCTCGTCCATCCCTTCTCACCATTGTGATCATGGATTCCGACTACGCGCTCACTCTCCCACACCGCTTCCCTTGCCATAGGCACTCTCCCGACTTCCTCGTTGGCACTGGCCGATGCTCCAGTCTTCCCACACG